>JBBPMQ010000192.1:0-36226 GCA_038090375.1 Boletus rubroflammeus | reverse complement strand
AGTGTTTTATAGGATGCGTAGCCGGGATAAAGGAAGGCGACCACCGAACTGGCAAACGCGACGGATTCTCAACACGAACAGCGCAGGATAGAAATTGGAACAATACCTTATAACGCATGAAGTCAAGTAAAAGAGCATGGCGGTGGACGTCTGGTCGAGATGGCAGAGCCTGTAGACTCTGGCTCTGCGGATTTGGCTTGCTGCGAGTCTGCGACTTCCACACGCATGGCAGTTTAGTAAACATGCTTACGTAGTCACGGAACCAAAACGCGCTCATTAACAACGCGTCTTGGACGCGACACGCGCCTCCTTCGTCCACCACACCATGGCGCGCAAGAAGAAGGCACGTCTCATGCTCAAGAAGAAAAATTCTGGGGAGACAACGGACAAGAAACCCCCCAACGGACTTAGCATATACAAGTTCGCCAACCTCGCTCAGGAGTATAGCTCGTTCATAAGTAAGCTCACTGGCGGGGCTGGATTGTGAAGTTGAATTAACTCACGCACAGTCGAAGACTCCAACCACGAACAGTGCACATTCGCTCAAAATGATGTGTAGGTGGCAGAAGGTGGTTATGTCGGTCCGTCTGATCCGTTTTCCTAGGGCCTACATACGGTACCAAGACCTGGAAGACAAAGATGTCGTCCCAGAAGAAGATTATTGGATCGGTATGATACAAGAGATTCGGGCAAATGATCGCGACGATGTGAGTAATTCTTTTGCCTATTTCTATATTAGCTGATACTACATTAATTTAACTAGGTATGGGTTCGTGTCCGGTGGTTCTGGTCACCACAAGAAGTGGCAGAGGTCATCAAGTCCTTGTAAGTTTTCCATCTGCTCAATGATTCTTGACGATAAAGCTGGATCAAAGTGATCCCACCATCTGTGGCAAATATGAAAAGTTGCTTTCAGACAACTGTGATATCGTGTCTGTTCATTGTTTTGTTCGTGCGTACATTTTATTCCTATTCGGGTTGCATATAATATATTCAATTCTCTAGGTCATGTGAATGTTCAAAGACTTTATGAGAAATCCATCCACCAAGTCTCTATTAGAGAAGATGAGTGGTTCGTTAGGTATGATTTCTCGTATACGGGAAGACGAATTTCCGTAAGTCCCGATTTCTCCTTTCTGGTCACCTCACTTGAAATTCAATTCATGCTTGACATCACATCCAGCCAAAGGTAACACATGTCGCTTGTCCTATATGCAAGGTGCCATATACCCCAGGGGCGGAGAAGATTCTTCATTTTTGTCCACGCCCAGGTTGCCGCAATTTCTACCACCAGTCATGCTTGGTAAAGTGTCGTTATGTTGATGAAACTCGTACCGACAGAATTTTGGAGACTTGGCCTGATGTGGACAGGACAGCATCTGTGGAGGCTCTTTCAAGTTGTGGCACATATCCCCCAAGGAAGCGGCAGAAGAGGGATGCTTTCACATCAAAGGACAGTGAAAATGACATCCTTGCAGGCTTTCCAGCACAGCTGATTGCTGTTGCTGGGCAGCAAATTGTCAGGGGCACCCGAGGAGGAGGGGTTGTTGGAAACATTGCCTCTGTTGCCGCTGCCAGGCAGCTTATCTTCAAGACCCTCAGTGAGGGTGGTGTCATCCCAGATGACTGGGAAACCACCATTGACATTTCTGCAGCATCTCCAGAAACGGACATTTTTCCTCAATGTACATGTCCAAATTGCTATAGTGCGATTTGAACTCTTTCTCTGCACATTCATATCACACAGGTTTCTGCATTACATTCATCATCACATCATCATCATTATCATCATACCCTAACCATCCATAATACCAATTGTCTACACCTCGTTGAGACTGAAATGTTTTATTCGATGGCATCGAGTTCTAAATTAGAATGTTTCGTAGTAAAATACGAAACGCGTGACCGTTTGTTGCTGTTGCTCTTCCAAAATCCGACTAGTGCTAAATGACGGGAAAACTAGTTATACAGCGAGCCGAGACTCAGAAACGTGCGGATGAAATATCCAGTGTATGCAAAAGCAAACCTCAAAACCCATGCTCGATGCTAAATTGGACGACCAACCTACGCGAGAATTGGCGAGCGCGGCAGGGAGTGATCAACTGTCGTCGCTATCGCTCGTCCTGCTTGTTCGGACCTTCGCCCACCTCGCGACAGAACTCGAAGAACGGCCGTCGTCCTTGCGTTTGCGTTTACGCTCGGTTTCGCGCGTGTTGAGTCGTACGCCCCATCTGGCGAGTTGCTTTCAAATGCCGCGTTGAGCAGATGGGTAGATGAAATCTAGACCGAGGCGTTACCTTTGTCAGATCTGTCGACGGTTGTAATCCGGGAAACTCTTTCGTCGAATATATCCTGAATGGTCCACCGAAACATTCCGCTTGAATGGGGAGGTCACCATGACCCGACGTTCGCGAGAATATGTCAAAACAGCGGTACCGCAAAAAGAACTGACCCTCTATTTTGACCGCCAGATCCTTGGAAAAACAATTCGTCAGCGACGCAATCACCGAGGAAACATCACTACGGACTGAAAAAGGGAAGACCAATGCTTTTTGACCCTGATATTCGATGGTCGCGGATTGGGTAAAGGTTGCGCCGGAAAGCGCGGCCGTACAATTCATATCTTCTGTGATGGGCTGATCACAGAAATATGTAAGTATACATTGACTCGAGGTCGGAGGTTGTTGCGTTGTTAGTGGGATAGCGGGCCGAGTGGGTAGCATGAGGGGCGGAAGCTGTATAGACGTCAGGTTTGAATGGGGGTGGTAGAGGGGCGCGCGTGATGGCTCGGGCGGTTGATGGTGTGGAGCATGTGACCGTTGCTGGTCCTGACCCTGTGCTGGAGCGGACGGGTCCCGTGCTGCGGTGGGTACAGGGAAAATATCAACATTGCAAAGGAGTCCAAGGGTATTAAGCTCGCTTCCCAAGCACAGTGAGCGTCTCTCTTCTCTCGCAAAAAAGCGCGTGGGCCATGCGATGAGCACTACTCACGAGTAATCCTGTATTTCCCTTTCGTACTGCGCTTCCGTGTCGTGATTGAATACTTGGTATAACTTGAGCAACACGACGGGGGGAGGATCGAGCGGTCGGCGATCTACTCTTGCGTACCTAAGCACACAAGAAACAGAGAAGTCAGGGAACTTTGGTGCGATGAAATGTGGAAGGCAAAGAGGATTTACTTTCGACCCAGGTCGGCCTTTTGAATTTCGGACAATTCTGCGCGAAGGGTCTGGCCTGCGAACGAACCAGAGACGAAATGGATTGGGAGATTGATCCAAGAGTTACTCGTCCGACGAGGGGGGTTGGATGAGTGCATCATTGAAGGATCCATGAGGACGAGGGAGACAAAGGTTGGAACTGATGAAGTCAGACGTGAAACTACGCTGATCTCGGCGCCTCTTTGAGGAGGAACGTTGAGCGACGATCAGGTTCGTGTTTTGCGCGAGCTCGAACGGATACGAAACGAGCGAACAGCGTTTCTCGGTTAACAAAAAAAAAAAAAGGGCGAATTGGGTCTCTGAAAAGTTCCAGGGCTTTTCGCCCGTTCGCTAAATCGAGACAGATCCCCTTTGCTGTCCAACTCGATCATTCTCTTTTTTTTTTTGTGTGTGTGTGCGCGAGGAAGGCTCGAGGCGAAAGAATCAATAGATATCGAAACTACCGTGGACGTCGATGCAACACCGAGTTCCACCTTCATTCTTCCCGAACCCTTCAACTTACTTGTCCAGTTTCCAGGAACATGGCGCGATGGCAGTGTCACCGTCGATTCCCCCTGCAAATCCATCGATACTGATATGATCGCGCTCGCAGGAGTCCACGGTCTCGTCCAGTGGTCTCGTCGCGCGATGTTGCATTCTGACATGTCCCCTTTATTATTTAAATAACAGCCGCACTGACCGCTCCATAACTTGCTCCTGCCAAGGTCCAATTCGGAATCCTCGGTCGGTGCCTCGTGCCAGCGGGCCAGTACCCTGTACCTCAGTAATGCACACGACGTGCACAAAATCTCGTCCCGATCGAATACTAGTACACTGCCAAGGCGCGAGGACCGGTCCAGCTCACTTTATGCAACTCCTGGAAATTCTCTAGTATTGGAGTGTTCATCAAGTTCGTACGCTATCCGTGATACATTAAACCACCAGGATGAGTCCAATGTAGTAACGCAATCGATGCTAGCGGCGGGAGAGTCCAGCGGGAAGTAAACGTGTCCAGGTTTCGAATGGGTAGGTAAAACCAAGGTGGAGCAGAGGAAAAGGGAATCACAAGGAAAGTACAAGTAATCGTGGGTAGCTTATAGAATGCAGGTAATATGATCGAGAGATGATTAATTACAGATTCTGGCATAACGTGCAATTCAGCTTGATCTTTTGCCGGAATGCAGCGGCTGAAAGAGCAGACGAATGAGACAAGTTACGAGACTCCATGAGCGAGATACTTACGAAGTGCAATGAGGGCCGTAAAGAGGACTATGGAGGCTACGTAGATAAAGCCATATGTGACGATCTGCCAGAGAGTCAGAAATCAGGTATTTGAAACACACAACGTCACTCACGATCCGGCGACGTTGCTTTCTCTGCTTCAGAGAGTACAATGGGGCACGAATCTGTTTTGATGGGCGTAGCCAGACTAACGCGTTGGTCAGTAGTGATCGCGACAGAGTAGGAAAGTATCTTACACAGCACCATCGCGTGCAGACGGTCGATGTAAGGTACAAGGATCGGTGGCGTCAACATGAAGAGCAAGAAGTGGCCGAGCAAAAGATCCGAGCTCCAAAGAGATAATTCGATAATCTTCACCACAAATTCGCGAGCGGGTTGGGACATTACGTGGGAGCCGAGCCCGCGACCATACCATCGACCTGTCCACCATGCGCGGTTGGTTTCGTCATGTTTGAACTCGCGAGACAAGAATACGGCAATCAGGATCTTGTGGACGGCGCGCTGAATGGCGATGACCGCGATGATACCAAGAACCGCATGAGACGCGTTCCAGGTTTCCAGGAACCACTACAAAATGGTTAGTCCCCGACTATATCTTGCTGAAATGTTGTGGCACGTACGAGGAACTCGAAAAATCCGAGCATTCCTATGACACCGAGAACGTGCGCAATGGAAGCCATGAGAGATCCGAACCTAGGGAAGGTGGGATCCATCATGGGCCCGAGGAATAACGATATGAGGAACAACAAAAGGAGCACTGCGGCGTTCCAGACAATGGGCCCGAGGGAGATGACAGCGATACGGATCAATGGACTCGGAGGCAGCCTCCCGGTGGTGTCAGGGAACGCCTTCACGAACATGTACGCGATGATGAACAATATGGCCATCACAACTGGGAAGATAACCTCGGAGAAGATCACAGTCCGCCACTTGGCGCGAGGAACATCGCCTGAAAGTTTCTCGGATGGAAGGCCGAGTTTCTTTTTCTTGTACCCAGTAATCATCGTCCGTGACAGCCTGCAATACCCGATCCAGGAGTTGTTGTGTGAGCGCGAGTTCCCACGGGACATCCACCGTAAGAATTCCCTGAAAAGAGATATGAATGAGGGATAGGTTGAAATGCACAAACTTGAGCATACCGATAGTCGATGATGAAATCAGAAAACACGAATTGGTGAGGATTAAACAAGAAAGGAGCGATGCATAGTGCGAGAATGGAGATCCAGAAGTAGATGAGATACGGTGTCCACCATGCCATCGTGACGTAGAGGAGCATGATCAGTGTTCTCATCCCGAGGTATATGCTCGGGCCAGCAAAACGGGAGAAGAGGATGCTGAAGGATAGGCGGGTTGTGGCGAAGCCTCGTCCAGTAGCGATATACCTGGCACCACCGAAGGTAAGGTTGCTGATGATGGAATGCGTGTAAATTTGAGTTGAGAAGACCTCAAAGACCGGTGAGAGGGACATGAATTGCTTCCCAAGTCGAATGATTGCCCGTCCGGTTCCACGTTCGACCAATTCTGATATAGCGGTGAGATTCGTTACCGTCATATCAAGTCGAGGGAACAATTACCTTGAACAAATAGTGGCAAGAACGCAATCGCGAATACCAAGAAGATACTGATAATGCAACGCTGAATCCATTGGTAGACGGGGGTGAGATTGTAGCAACCTGGGACTGCGGTTCCGCTCGCTGTGTACTGGCAGACAGTGACCGAAGAATTGAGAGTACCCAAGAACACCACTGCTGACGTAGTTAGCATGCGTCAAAAGGATTGACTCAATGACACTTACTCGTCACGACGAAGCATTGGACGGCGAGGATGACCAGCATGTTGTTGATGTGGAAACCGGGGTGACCATAGTAGAAAGTCAAGAACCGGTCGACCGGGAGTTGGGTCCCCATATAATAATATTCTCGACTGAGCATCTGCTCTCCCATTCCCGTCCCGATCTTCGTCTGGAAGTTCAAGATAGTACCAAAGCCAAGATCACGACCCTTTCCACACTGATAGTATTCCGTGTGTTTGATGCGACCGCCACGACCTATGGCGTTCATTCCAGCAAAGATATCCTCGTTCAGGTGCAATCCTTTCTGAGCCTTGGAAACACCACCACGAGTGGTCATGTAAAGCGCATTCAGGAAATCGGGGTGACCATAATGAAGCTTTCCACCGATCCAGGCCCATGAACGTGCAGAGAGCGTTCCGAACGTCTGTTCCTTGCCAGCAGCGATATCTCCAAGAATACCTATGTTCTCCGAGAAGATGTACTCGCGAGCACCGACAATGGCGACCGGAGACTTCTTGAACTCCTTGTGGCCATACTGAGCATACGGGCTCTGACTCGACACAGAGTACTCTTCAAACTCGCCGAGGACGTTACGAATCTTGAGACATTCTTCGAGGTAGTTGTCTTGGTTGGCGTCGATGAGCTGAAGGTACTCGCCACGGTAGAAGATGATTGCGTGGTTCTGGTTGTCCGATTTTCCATCACCAAGAATGGGGTTACCAGGCAGTTCGATGCGGAACTTTGGCCGACGACGTCCAGTCTCAGGGATGAACTCTGAATGACCATCGATGAGGGCCGAGAAGAGGCGAGGATCACCACCCTCCTTCCGTGGCGGCTCTTCTTCGAGATACGCAATCTGAAGATCAGGATACGCGCGTAAAAGGAACTCGGCGTTCTCGTGCTCCTCCTTGTTGAATTTGGAGTAGCGCTGCATCGACACAACGAATTTGAACTTGCGTCGAGCCATCCGTTCCAGCTCACGCTCCAGTTTGTCAGTGTTTCCACCGATGAGTTGAACGACTTCGGGATTCTCAACACGATAGAGAAGCTTGATGGCCTTGGCGTAATTCATCATTCCAGAAACCGTGCGGTAGAGCGTCTGCGCGCGCAGTGATGCCCAAATCCTCGTACGGAGCGTGAACTCCGGAGCGGCACTCTTGAAACCAATGCAATAGAAGGGGAGGTCATCCATCTTGGAGTGGCCTTTCTCGTCTGTACCAAATGGGGTCGTGTTGTTATACATTGCCGACTCCTCGGCGAGAATCTTGGTGTCTTTGACGAAGTTGTCCCATTCGACGGGATGGAGCTGCTTCAGGTACTCGAGAAGAGTGACACGAGCGTGTTGATCCTCTTCACGGATGATCTCCCTGAGAGATAGGAGAATCTGGAGCATACATTAGCGAAGGCGGTGACACGTTTCTCACACAACATACCTTCTCGTTGTAGTGAGGTGTAAGGACCGTGAACGTGGGCATGGCATCCACCGGTAGAGGTTCAGGGAGATCAATAGTCATAGACTGAGCGAAGAAAGATATCCGACGCTCAGCTTCACTACCGGTTGGGAAGAACTCGCCCTTGAAACCCTTGTCGCTCTGCGAGATGAAGAACGGTGGCGCCCGCAAACTGCGTTTCCCATCCTGACCCGTGTCGACTTGATGATACAACAACTTTTGCACGTGTTCGATGGACAGCAAATGTTCTCGGTACATGGAGATGATGACGGCATTCCATATTTGCGAGACGAGCACCTAACTCAGGTCAATGCGATATCAAGCCGAGGGTATCGACGCTCTCTACCTTTGGCTTGTACTTGACCTCCATCTCCCGTGTGGCAAGCAACTTGGCATAAATGCGCTTGGGTAACCGCGTGTAGATGTCCTTCCATGGGGTCCAAATTGAAAGTCCAATCATGAATGACCGCGTGATACTGAAAACAGTGTTCCAGATGATGTACCAGAGGAAAGTATCCAAGAAGAAGAGCACCAGATCCATGATATACATGATGGTCAAAGTGAACGCCGCTTGGTTCGTGCAGAGGTAGGGGCCGAAGTACTTGTCAGTGCAGCCTTGGATCTTCATGTTCACCATCACCGCAATAGGGTCACGGAACGAAAGAGTGAGGAAAAAGTAGGATTCCGTAGCCTTGCAACCGAATACGAGAACCCACAATGCAATGGAAGCGAGTCTTGTCCGTGGAGGTAAGCGTGGGTATGATGCTGTAAAAGTCTGACTGGCAAGATACTTCCTCGATTTTCCGGCAACCCTGTCACCAAACATACGGCCGGAAGGCATGATGGCAAACAAGAGCGTGGCGACGACCGAGATGAAGAACTGCACGATACCGAGGATGAGCGCAAGTGATCCGGAATTACCGCCTGAGCTAAACTCTGCGATGGCGATGTAGACTGTTGGTCCAGCAGTCAATGCTAGAGTGATCAACAAGAACAGCAATCGACGGGAGAGATGTGAGGTATTATTCCAGGTAGTGGGGATATACGAAAATTCCGCGAGAGTGGCAGCGAGCATGATGAGAGTGGCTACAGCACCACCCAGAGCCGTTACGGACCAGGACAAAGCAGGAGAGTTGACGACAGTGTTATCCGCTTTACTGATCTGATAGATTTTGGGAGAGTTGTACGCCGTGTAGAACCAGTATAGAGATACGTGAATGACCCAGATTCGGTTGAAGTTGACTAGGAGGTGACCAAAAGAACGCTTCTCATAATATGTCTTGAAGAAGGCTCTATTCCACTCAATGCGGTCGAACTTCATATACCGATGAGATGGCGGCAAGTCGATCAGCCTCGTCTAAGAACGTCTCACATGAGTACCGAAATGTACGCTTGGAGGAGAAGCATACCTTGTCTGTGAGCATGATCCGGGCGATGCCCTCTGGGTACCAGAACAGCTGGTTGACATCATCATAACCAATGATGTCAGCGTGATCCTTTTCCTTGCGTACGAATCTGCCATCGACGACCTCGTAGCCTTGATCACGGATGAAACGGTAGAGAGGTTTGATGACTGCACGAAGGTAGAGTCCCTCGGGAACTGGATCGACACGACTCTGGCACTCGGGGGAGCGGTAGTAGTCGTCCGCACACTTGAAGATGAAACAGAGACACTCTGGGACAAATCGAACCTGGGCGGCTTCGCCCCAAAGGAGGAGATAGAGGGCGATTTGACGGAGACGGTCGTACTGAGTCATGTTGTTCATCGCTTGTCGCCAGCGCTCCATGGCTGTCTGCAGGGACTTTTCGTTGACATTGTGGAGTTTTTTGCGTTTGGTCGATCTCAGACGCTGGAGGCCGGGATTTTGCACGTGACCGACGGCGTCATCGAGGTCGAGCTGGGCGGCGAAATACCATTTTCGGTAATTCGCGTGTTCACCGCCGATGTAATCGGCGTGGAGAGTCAGCAGCGCCTGATTCGGTGACATCCTCGAAGCACGACTGTCCAAAAGCTGCATCAGAAAATCAAACTAACAAAGATGCTATCAGCAAACGTTACGGGAAAAAAAAAAAAAAAAAAAAAAATTGAAAATGAAAACAAAAGACTGACCATGTTCCGCATCGAGTCCCGTTGGAAACCAAACTTTTGGGCCAGGTCAAGGAAGATGTCCTCGATTTCTTCCTTGGAGAGCGGTATCTGGCGCTCTGTCGTCCAAGCGGCGTACTGGTCCTTGGCACCGGATGGCAAAGCATACTCTGCAAATGCAGTGGCGCTCGTTTCAGACGGTCCCATCCGTGATGGGCCCAACGACTCTGCGGACGGTGCATACCCACGCCCATAGACGTCGACGTCCGAGTCTGTGTCTTGTTGCGCTGAAAAGCCATGTGAACAAGCAGCAGTGGTGTGCGAGAATGTGCGTGCTCACCGTAGGGGTCGTATACGCCATTGTTATCATAGTATCTCTCGGGGTCGTTCAGACCATTATTGCTGCTGTCGGAGGCATAGGTGTCTCTGCGTCCGTACGAGTCTATATTGTCAGAGTCATTGTCGCTGTAAACATATCTACGAGGAACGGCTGCCGAGGGGCCGAATGGATCTGCGTGGTCGACGCTTGGCGAAGTAGACTGGGGATACGACATTCTCGAAGATGCCCTGGAAAGGCCTCAGGGACGGGCCAACGGAGTCGTTGTCGCTGCCTCGGGAGCGAGGACGGGTTCGTCGAGGAGGGTCGAAGTCGGGGTGGGTGGAGGAAGATGCGGAGTGAAGGTGTGGTGTGAACAGGTCACGATATTGTGCGAACCGGCCGGGCATTGTTCCCACCACGACCGATCGGATCCGAACCGGTTCGAGTCCAGTCCAAGACGGCATTGGCCATTCTTTGCAAAATTTGTATTGACATGTACACCGACTGCACTGCGGCAACGTTAAATGCCATCAAACCAGCGCATTTCGAACGACGAAGCTCATCTCCGTCGGACCTCGCCCACACGACTCCCTTCAAGAAGCCTCCCATGCCACCTCATTGCTCAACTCCGCATCTGATTGTGGCAAACTGTTCCAAAATCGGCTTGCTGTCACCTAGAGTGGACACCGGTCCATCCATGTGCAAAGTAAAACTTAGAGTAGCGGTCCCACCCGCCGTTATCGCGTGTGCCACTGAGAAAGCCGGTATTTTAATGCGGCATACAGTGCGATCCCTATGACCAGGACGAAGATAGCAACGGCTTTGGTGCCGAAGACGCCAGTCTCGTGTTCGACCTACTCAGGCTCATGAAGATCAAATCCCGCGCGGGAAGAAGCAATGGAAACAACGCACGACAGATGCAAATGGCGATAGAATCGGGATCGTAAAGTGTGAAGGCTTGCCCGACTTGCCCTTGGCATCCCGGTCAGGTGCAATCATCACCACCAACCAGCCCATGAACCCTAAAAGAACCGCGAGGCACATCACCTACGGTACAGCATGGTCAACTGGCGGTTCCGCAGCACGATCTCCAACAGCTGACCATCAATCTTTCCAACCTCCTCTGCCTCTGATCGTTTGCGTGCAATATAATTCCAATATCTCGCTTGTAACAATTAGCATCGTTCGTCGAAAGGGGTGTCTCAGTCGCTGTGAACTTACCTCGCGCTTCTGTTCTTCCATTCGTCGCATGTCTGCGAGTTCACCCTGGTGTCGATCACGCGCCGAAAGCAAGGTTTCCGCCATTAAGGCTCGTGCAAGCCAATACTGCTCAACCTTTGTCCGAGGGGCTGCAGCCACCGGCGCAGAGAACCATGTGCCTCTCCTTTGTAGATCCGCAGAAGCGCCGCTGCTCGAGTCGTCGCCCCGCCGAGACGAAGCAGAAACTTTCATCCCACTAACTGCCAGCTGCATAGTACGCGACATGGCAGTGGTATTGGACGCGTTTGCACCTTGGGCCATCGGTGACGGATCGCTAGGTCGAGGTTTCCTCAGTCTGTTCATGACGGCGGGCTGGCCGGTCGGAGAAAGCAACAGAAGCGAACCTATATTCAAAGGCGTAACGCCACCCTGCCTCCGCGATCACCTCATGTAGGAGCAAAAGCGGAAACGCAGGCTGTCCGCATGGTCATGAAAGGGAATGTATGGTGTCAATGATGGAATACACCTGGAGATAAATACACCTAGATCCGCCCTCCCTGTGTATATAATATGGGTAGATATGTGCAACTACAACAATATATCACATTTGCTCCAGTACTGGACGAGCCAGTTCACAGCTTGCTAGCCACAGCCAACTTCTGCTGCAACTTAGCCTGGTATCATAGGCGCATCAGCACTCGGCAATCCTACATGACATCTAACAAAAGACTCACGTTGACGGCATCCATGTACTTGTCTGTGACCACCCAGTGTTCTCTCTTCATGTTCTTGCCATGAATTGCGAGCGCGAGGTCCTTGGTCATGATAGCATCGACATCAATGACCTCAACACAGGCCGCCTCGAGGGCCTCGCAGAAATGCTTGAGTGGCGCGTTCCCATCGAGCTTGGCACGGTGAAGGAGACCACGTGTCCATGCGAAGATCGAAGCAACGGGGTTCGTCGACGTCTCGTTCCCCTTTTGATACTCGCGGTAGTGGCGCGTAACGGTGCCATGTGCAGCCTCGCTCTCAACGATCTGGCCGTCTGGCGTGATGAGCTCACTGGTCATCATACCCAGCGAGCCGAAGCCTTGTGCAAGGATATCGGACTGAACGTCACCGTCGTAGTTCTTACACGCCCAGACAAATCCTCCCGAGGACTTGATGGCCTGTGCAACCATGTCGTCGATAAGGCGGTGTTCGTAATAGATCCCGAGCTTCTCAAATTCAGCCTTGTATTGGGCGTCGTAGATTTCTTGGAAAATATCCTTGAAGCGACCGTCATACCTCTTCATGATGGTGTTTTTGGTGGACATGAACTGTGCAACAGACTTGGTACCACGGACGCACGTCACGGAGATGAACACGACGTACGAGGGGCATCTTCTTCGACAAGCCCATCTTGAACGAGGAGTGGGCGAAACCCGTGATCGACTAGAGAATAACCGAAATGAACAGTTGCACGCCGAATCGTTCGAACCGGCATACCTCATCAGTGTTGTACATGCTCATAGCAACACCCTTGCCCTCGAAGTTGTAGACATCCAACGTGGTTGGTGCACCGCCGTCAGCTGGACTGTAGACAAGCTGCAGCTTTCCAGCTCCGGGAACAACGAAGTCGGTTGAACGGTACTACATAATAGCATCAACACGGAACACCGCGTGCATCAGGAACGGAACTGACCTGATCACCGAATGCATGACGACCAATAACGATGGGATTCACCCAGCCTGGAATGGGCTTGGGAATTCGCTTCAGGATGATGGGCTCGCGGAAGACCGTGCCACCGAGGATATTACGGATCTATGGAGGACCGTGCTTAGCATCATCCACTTCGAGGTGGGTAGAGGGGAAACTAACTGTGCCGTTTGGACTCTTCCACATCTCCTTGAGCTTGAATTCCTCGACACGCGCCTCATCGGGTGTGATAGTCGCACACTTGATACCGACCTTGTATTGTTGAATCGCCTTTGCAGCCTCGACTGTTATGGTATCGTTCGTCTACCCATTGGTCAGTCTTCCGTAACGAGTTCTAGGCAACATGCCTGCCTACCTGGTCACGGTACTCTAAACCAAGGTCAAAGTACTTGATGTCCAGTTGAAGATAAGGAAGGATGAGCTACATGAATGGATGGTGAATCGACTGTATCACTGCGGAGAGCACGACGGACCTCCTCCCTTATCTTCTTCCATATAATTCTCGTCATTTCGTCACCATCGAGCTCCACCACCGGGTGTGAAACGACGATCTTCTGCGCCTTTTCTAGGTGTATGAGCGTCAGCCCCGTCACGACCTGATTGCAAGGCACGGACACCGCCCTGGCAAGCAAGACTTGTCCCCGAGCTGCGCCGAACACCACTCTATCCTCGAAAGAAATAAGAGATATACTCACGTAATCTCATCGACGTAGCAAAGCCTCGTGAGAGTGGTCTCGCCTGTGCCAGCAGCGAGCGTCTCGCGAAAAGGATTGTCCGAGTTTGCATCATGATGGCGCGCACAGACAGCAGTGGAGGGTATAACAGCGACTATACGTTTCTTGAAAACCTAGTTCCGGGATTTGTAGGGAGTCGGTCAACCGGTCACGCTCGCCGGCCGTGTTCGGAGCCCGGCAAATCGAAGAACAAGGGGAAGGGAACAACGCGGTACGAGCGTGAGCGTGAGATGAGCTCCCCTGTGGTTGAGAACAAGTTGAACAGGTTCTCTTGATCGTGTCAGCCAGCCCTGGTACGGCAGCACTCGATAGGGTATTGCGCTACCATCGATGGCTCTCATGGTCAAAGGGTCATCACTTTCAAGCATCCACACGATATGTATGTGATATATTACGTGACAAGTTTCAGTTCTTCAGTGCGTTTGCCTCGTTCACCGCCTGCTCTTGCACGAGCTCGACGATCTTCGCAACCAGACTACCCATCACTTCTGTCTTTTGCCTGCCCACACCGAGCACTTCCTCGTGAGAGGCAACTTCAACTGGAGGCAAGAGCAAGGGTCGACCAGCGAGCTATAATGCAGAAATATTTTTAGCAGCCACCTCAAACGCCGATCGGGTTTCGCGCACCTCTGCCTCCACCTCATCCCGGATACTGCGATATTTATCCGGTATGACGACCACGTTTGTGACGAGGCTAAGCACCATAGTTTCAAGTCCTTCCTGGCGTGCGGCAACGACCTCCGGGATGGTACTCATCCCAACGACATGTGCGCCAGCGTTCCTCAAGAACCGACCTTCAGCCGGAGTCTCGTACGCCGGTCCGGAAACCCAGGCGTAAGTGCCCTCTGCCAGCGCATCACGATGTAACTGAAGCTGGTGCGAAGCGAGGAATGCGAGTTTTCGTAATTTCACCGAGTACGCATCACCAAGGGGGTAAAAGCGGGGGTATTCCGGGGAAATGAGCGGTCCAAAGGACGGGTTCATTCCGGTAAGATTTGGCAGCGCAAAATGATCTTGGATCACGACGACTGAATTTGGAGTCAGTGGAGATTCAACACCCTCGCATCCATACGCACTAGTTCCAACGGGTATATCTGGGACGAGGGATCCGGCTGCATTGGTAACTGACGATGGCTTCAGTGTCGTCCCTAGGCTAATTGTCGATGCCGACTCACTGATAACTTGTTTCACTCCCAATCGCTTCATGGTTCGAATCCCGTAAGTCACCACTGCCGGTTTATGCCCTTCATATGGATGGAACTTTCTGGTTCGCGTCGATTCAGTGATCGGCGATGAGCGATAAACTAGCGCAAGGACGTACACGACCGAGCATGGCGACGACCGGGTACTTGTGCTGGCCCATCAGGCCAAAGGCCAAGGCACTCTGTTGTCCAACAACTTTGACCCGATCATCGATCTCAGCTCAAGGACATCGAGCCAACAAAATCCTACGCACCGGTGCTCTGGCCAAAGCCTGGGAGCTGAGAATAGGGTATCTGCACGGTATCTGAAAGATAGTTGACGAGAGTGCTAAGACCAGATCCACAGACGATCCCGAGAAGTGGACCGGGTAGTTTTTGTGCATCCAGGATGCCTCGGATTTTCTCGATGGTCTCATCGAAAGGAAGTGGTTCTGTAGGGGGGTGGGGCATGATTAGCGTACTACAGTGTCGGTATTGTATCCAAGATATAGACGTCGTCAAGACGATAACTTGATAGTGGATATTCCACTGCTGACATCTGTCCTTCCGCGACCTCTTCCGTTCCGAACTTCCGCGTTTCCCGACAAAAGCTGGAGAAGACTTCAGTGTGTTTAGACTGGTGCATGGACTCCTTTGCGCCAAGTATCAACGCCAAGTCGATGCATTGAAATTGAGCGTAGGTTATAGTATTTTTATTTTGCCCGCGCTGATGCATTCGGAGTAGTAAATACGTTGGATGTTCGCCGTAATCAGGAACGTAGCGAGACTTCAAGCTCAGTGTCACTCGTTAAGGCTAGTACGAGACGTAACTAACGTGATCGTTGGCACGCGTGCGCGCTTACCGTGCGACACCCAGTGAGGCCGCCTGCAAAACAAAACCGGGTTAGCCGAGCCTTTTGGGCTCCCAAAACCTCGGCTGACTCTCGGCTAACCTGGTTTTGAGTTGCTCAACGGTCGTGAAGCGGATAACGTTACTCGACAGCTTTGCAGTGGCGGGCTCCGAGTCCAAGCTTTGTTTCATAACAATTCACGTTCCACTTCGCACCGCCTACCCAGCGACCGGTTTCTACAAGGTCATCTCTGTGCGCACGTTTTCCTTCAGAATATTTACGGTGAGATCAAGTTTCTAAACTTCTTCGGCATCACAGTCAGCTTACTTGCCCAAAGAACACTGCTACCATCGGGCAGGAATTCTACAACAACAGAAACCCTTTTCTGACTCGCACCGACTAGTTACCCCTTCGTGGACTCGGCGCAGAAGACGCTAATTGCCATTGCGTCTGTCTCACAGCGATTCGGCAACACACTTGATCGACATTTCGGTCGCAAAAATGTCGAAAGCTTGTGGTTGGACAAGATAGTCGTCGGTTCTCGCACCGTCCTGGAAGCGCTCAACAAGACGTTGCTTCTCAAGGACAGTAATGTCGACGATCGACTTGTGGACTGGTTGAATCGCGAAGAACACAAAGCGTGTCTGCACACGCTGAATCAGATGGAAATACTCAACAGGAAGGTTGAATACGGCGAGCCTTTTCAAGGCATCGCAGTCTACACAGACTTAAGATAAGACTGGCGAGGCCATCAGGCTGCTCCAAATGCGCAAAAGCTACTTCCATTTTTTTTTTGCTCACAGCAGGTATCTGGTGAGTGTCTCGACAGGTATGCAGTGAATGTGTGATTCATCATTCCACTAGGAATCGTGAAAGTGGCGTTCAACAACCACCGTCGGATGTATTATACATCAACCAGGCACTCGATGGACGAGGGCTTGCAACAGCTACACAGTCCAAGAATGACGATGCCTCCGGTGTCACACAAGCAAGAAAGCTGAGTACGATGGAGGGAAAACAGAGAGTAAATCGTATGTGACTGCAACTGCCCTTCTTTGCCAGAGTTTTGACGATTGCACAACCTGCAGTGGAGAAATTGAACGGTATCCTGGGATGGCTCAATGCGTGGAACTCTAGGGGGACACATGAACGTACATTCCTTCTGTGGCAACGTGATACATGTACATGGTTGCCTAATCATGGAAGGCTTCTCAATTGACCTCAAGCAGCGAGTCCTGGACCGTGATTCTGTATCGGTTCATGGAGCCACATTACTGGATACATTAGGCAGTTTGGTGACATACAATAAAGAGACAGACATTGTCATCCTGTCTCACTTCAGTGTCAAGGTATGCTTGACGTTATCATCGTCTTCTATTCCGCAGCTGAATTGTCGTCTGTATAGGAATATCTGACAGCAGAGTCAACTCGCACTAAGTATCCCGGATATCATGTCGACCAACAAGTTGTTCACACGCACTTGACTTCGCTTTGCCTTTATTACCTCGGTATCTCCTTCCGACATCATCAGAAATCCGGCGGGTATGGATGGATCATCCCACGACACATATAAACTACGAATACGTCGCGACAACGCAAGTACAACATCACCCCATCTTATAAAACGTCCTGGACGTTCCTTGCAATTATTCGAGCCCCACCCACTTCTTCAATATGTGTTCACTCGAGGTTGCCGTCTGACCGTGCTATTGTTGATCTCTTTTTAACCAAAGGGAGTTACGTACCTCACGGGTTATTTGTGAACTTTCTGAGGGAGGGGTTCAGCACAATCTCTGCTCACACTGTCTCGAGGCTGTTACAAACCGATGAATTTGCGGAATGGGCAGCCAATGTGCGGGATGAAAGTGTACTTCTACACACATTAGACTACAAGAGATATTACCATCGCTCCGACAAGCCTTCAGAACAAGATATCGATATTATCCAACGAAGACTCCTTCAGATCGGCTGTAACCCATCCGCTCGATTTGATGAGGCATCCCTACGCTACGCTGTATCTGCAGGGCATGTTTCCACCGTCAAACATATGCTTTCGCTAAACATATCATTTCCCTCCGATATCATTCTCGATGCATCGCTTAGCGCGAACTCAACAATGATACGCTTCTTTCTCGACATAGGATGTGAAGTGAATATTACTTCACCCATGGAGGATACTCCACTTCATCTTGTCCTACAATCATCCCAGCTCTCAGAAAATGATTGCCTTGAAAGTGTCCAAGTCCTCATTGATGCGGGCTGCAATCCATCTGCGCGCAACTTAGCTGGCGAAACCGCCCTTCATCTTGCGGCTAGGCGTGGATACGTCTCTGTGGTCGAGTATTTGCTTTCGCTGCAGGTACCCTTACCACCCGATATCTTGCTTGAAGCATATTAGACCGCGATGATCCAGTCGCTGATATGTCAAGGAGCTGACGGGCGTGCCATTGCACCCAACGGAAACACACCATTCCATCTCGTTCTGCACGACGAATGGCGATATAGCATCAGCTCGGATGAGTTTCTGGAGCGTGCTGATATTGTCATCGACGCTTGGTGTCATCCTTGTTTACCCAATGCAATCGGCAAGACAGCTTTGAATGTTGCGGCGCAGTATGGCCATCTTCCCGTCGTTTAGTATCTGCTTTCAAAAGGCGTTGCGTTACCTCCAAGTGTCCTCCTGTGCGCGGTTGGTAGCTACCACTCGACGGCGACTTCAGTGATCAACCCCCTGATCGACAAGGGAGTAGATATTCATGCCACTCGCCCCGATGGCGATACGCTACTCCATCTCGCCATGACTACGAACTCGGAAACGGAACGCTTGAAGAGAATCAAAATTCTGGATGTGACCCCCATGCATGTAATCTCGCTGGCTAGCACGCCGTTTCATATTGCAGCAGACCAGCTACATCATGGTCATGGAATATCTGCTTTCGCTTGGCGTCTCAGTCCCCCCCGATGTAATGCACACCCAGTTTGGGTGGAAGGCTTCTCCCTCTCCGTCGAGACGCTACTCAGCGACTCGCTTTCTCCTCGATAAAGGGGGTGATATACACACTATCTCTATCTCAAAAAATGGGAATACATTCCTACATTCTGCGGCGGAGCTTCGGGGAGAGCATGATGCGCTGGACTTTGTCAAATTTGTTTGTTCATGCTGGATGGAAGCCTTCTCTGCAAAATTCGGAAGGCGAAACACCCCTTCACATCGCCGCACGTCAGGGACACGTCTCAGTCATTGAATACTTCCTTTCACTCGGTGTATCTCTCCCTCCTGATATATTACTCGCTGCCATCGACGGGTTCCTATCAGAAAACACAGGTGGTTGGTTACCTCATCGAAAAAGGCGCCAACGTCTCTGTCGTCACGACGGACGGGGATACATCACTCCATCTGTTGGCGGCCGGCGGTCGTCCAGATGATCGTCTGGAGAGTGTGAAAATCCTCATTGATGCTGGCTGCGATCCCCGTGCTCAGAACTCAAACAACGAGACGCCAATGCATACCGCGGCGAGGTGTGGATCCATCCCTGTCCTGGAATATCTCCTTGCACAAGGTGTGCCACTGCCGGATGATATCTTGCGCAGCTCGGCATGGTCCACAATTCTTTTCCTCATTGGAAAGGGTGTTGATGTACGCTGTGTTGCAGCTAACGTTGACATGCAATTACTACATCGTGCACTCGAGTACTCCCATTCTCGGGACGAAGATTGCTTGGAGTGCGCTAAAATTATCGTCGGTACAGGGGGGAATCCTTTGCTCAGAAACTCGGCTGGGGAAATACCCATCCATGTCGCCGCGATACACAAACAACTTTCCACTATCAAGTATTTGCTTTCACACTGTGCACAGCGGTGCGAAGCGACGTATGGCATACACACTCCAAAGTCTACATGGTTACATCGGTGTCTAATTTCTTGATTCGTGAGGGAGCCAGCGTAAACGCCGCCGCGTCGAACGGAGATACCCCTTTGCATCTTATCTTACGGTCCAAGGCCTTCGTTGACGAGGACCGCGAATATAATTAACTGGAGTTGTGGAACGCCGTCGAAATTCTGCTCGATTGTGAGTGCTGACCCTTCCGCATGAAATGCGGATGGCCCAGGGGTTGCCGCCTCGGCACACTGCAATTTTGGTACATCGGAGTGCCAATATGTCTCGCGTGTCCGTCCATCACGAGGTGGGTCACAAGGAGAGCAGTTCAGCAATAATAACGCCATTCGATTCCACCGTTGCAGATATGCAAGAAAATTGGCCCGGAAAGGGCGACCAGTGACTTGAGATTATTAAAAGCGACCTGGTTCCCTCGAGTCCACCGACGACCACCACTTCTAGTATGCCGAGTCTCACATTGCCTCCTACCCCTCACTACCAAGCTGCACCGCCTACAAAAGCCGACTGTATGTACTATGTGCTAGGAATACTGACCCCATCTTTCTCGCTTATCAAACAGGCTACTGACTTTGGATCCAGTGGACTATGTAGACCTTCCGATCATCGACCTAGCCAAGTTCGAGAGCACGGAGGACCGTGCTGTGTTGGCAAATCAGGTTCGAGATGCACTGTTAACCCACGGGTTCTTCTACGTCGTCAATCACGGATTCCGCCAGTCGGAGGCAAGATCCTCACATTCTCGTTACTCCGATATCTAACGCCGATATAGACGGACAGGATATTTGATATCGCAGACCTACCCTTTACTGGCGTAAGCGATGAAGAGAAGCAAGTGTATGCTGGTACTATGAAACAAACCGGATCGTACCAAGGATACAAACTTCGACAGTATTGGGTAAGTGATTAGTCTCCGGTCCCATTTTCAAAGGTCAGGCGACTCACATTGACATAGCACATCGACAACGGAGTTCACGATCAGATTGAGCATTACAACAGTGAGCATGATCCATCCCTCTGGCCTATGCTTCGAGTTTGCTTAGCAGTTTTTTTAGTCAACCGCGATGTCACGAAACGGGGGCATCCAGAGGCCCTTCGCCCGTTCATGCCTGAAGTCAAGGAATTCACCAAGTTTAATCACTTCAACGTTTTGCATCCGATCTTGCGGTGAGTTGAGCGTTTCATCGAGACGGCGTATGCTCAGTAGGTTGGACCACAGATTAATCGCGCTCAGTCTCGAGCTACCCGAAGACGCTTTGGCCAACATTCACAACTACGACGCCATTGGCGAAACATACGGTACGCTAATTACTTAGTAGGGTGCCTCACAGTATGCCAGTTTGCTCAGTTCCTCACCAGTGAGGTTTATGAAATAGTCGGTGTTTTTTTGTCTCGTGTCGCGTCGTGAGCTGAGCGGTATTCTACATTCTAGTTATCCACGCTGCGCTGAGGAAGAGGCCAAGACAAATAATGTCTGGCTTAAAGGGCACACCGGTGAGTCTGCCGATGGTCGCGACTCGGGAAGTCACACAGAATTTGACGCTTGGCGGATAGACTTTGGGAGCATAACGATCCTGTGGAGCCAGCCCGTGGCTGCGCTTCAAATTCTGTCCAAGGATGGTCGATGGCGGTGGGTGAAACACATCGATAACGCATTGGTAAGCATCCGAGTCCACCTCGCCGGTTGGGCACCCTTCTGATGGTATTCGTGCAGGTGGTGAATGCCGGAGATGCGTTGGATTTCCTCACAGGAGGATACTACAAGGGGACCATCCACCGGGTGGTACAACCCCCTCCCGACCAGCAGCAGTACGCACGGCTAGGGGTCTTCTATTTCGTCATGCCAGACGACGACATCAAGTTGATACCTATACGAGAGAGTCCTTTGCTACAAAGAGTTGGGATCATTCAGCAATGTGAAGATAGCGTCGCGCCAACGATGGAACAATGGAGGAAAGGAAGGACTAGCGCGTATGGTCAGAGTGACCTGAAACAAGGACAAGAGAAGGGAGTGGAAGAAGAAGTCATCAACGGGGTCGTTGTCAAACATTGGAATTAACGTCAAGGTACGAGGGCCAGTAGTACATGTTACATATGAAGTAACTTGGACTGTTTCACATATGTGTAAGAGTAGAAAGTTTAACGTTTGCCGAAGAGGGTGTCCAAGGGAACCTAAGAACGTAGCGTGCCCTGAAGTACGATGATCAAGCCTTCCACTCGGTCTTTTTTGGTGGAACGATATTGAAAGATGGTATCAGACCAATCAAAGCATACTCATTAAACACTAAAATTTAAATCAGGGCACCAGAGTTCCGCGAGTCGAAATCTACTTATAAGTAAGCAGTACATGTGTGTATAAAGACCGACTGTTCGTACATATATGTAAGAGATGCACCTGTGCAAGAAAGAAAGAAAAACTTGTCAACGAGTGAGACGTGTAATGTTCATCTGCAAGGGTGTTGGATGAAATAAGAGGACGTAATGGACTGGACACCAGAACGCTGAAGATCAAGCCTTCTTGCCTATGCGTACCTTTCCCCGTAGTGGCAGGCCCTTCAGTTGGAACCCGACTTCTTCTCCGTTCCCATCATGGAAGGGTAGACCAATGATGTCAACCCCGACGTCGACGGTGCCCTCAAGACCCGCTGTCGCGCCGTCTGTGCCAAAGAGTATCTAGAAAAAAATCACAGATGAGCGCATGAACGAACCAGAGCACTAAACTGGTAACATACCTTGCTCACAAATTTGCTAAACTCTGTTTCCCTCCCTGGTAGGACCTGGATAGGTACCTCTATAATCGAGGCTGATACTGAGAAAACAGATCCCTCGTCGTTCGTGCCATTATAAACACTCTTCGCGTCTAGCCAGTCGTCGGGTAGTATATGACCGAAGGCACGAGGAGGGAAAGGCTGCGGGAGATGACTCGGAACATTTCCAAAAACGCCCAGAGGGGAAAGTAAATCGTCTATGTCTCCATCAAATACCAGGATATCAGGCATGATTCGCTTGACTTCCATTTCGAAATTCATGCCTTTCGGGAGCACGATTAAAGCAAATACTTCTCCGCTTGCTAAAAGCTCAGTTCCATATGGTTTGACTTTCATATTGCGAATCGTCATATTGCGCAAAACCTTAGGCTTTGTGGCTGGCGAGGGAAAATCGGTGTTGATCACGAGAGACGGAAGCAAAGGAGAACTGATGGATATTGGATTGCGTTCGAGAGACAGGTAGCGAGAGGCGAATGACGACAGTGATTCGATAGCGGTAGATGGCAGCGGAAGGACCTTGCCCGAGATAAAGAGCGTCACGTTAGGATGTGTAAGCGAGAATGATTGGGTTTCAGCAGAAGCAATCGGGATAACGGTATCTGGATTTCTAGTTGGGAGTGACACGACAAAGGGTATTGCGGGGACAGTCATCTCAAAGCCAGGTGGTGCAGGGTCGATGATAGAAGCACGAGCGTTCAACTGTATTTCCTTGTCCGTTGAGGAGATATCGAATGACTCGATCGAAACTAGTTGAGAGAACGATGGCAAGGGGCTGTCCTCGCCTGGTTCCGGCAAACCTGGGATAGGCGGAACTGGAAAACGTGGTGCTTAGATTTAAAACGAATGGGGCACAGAAACACCTACTAGGCAGCGATAGTCGGGTTTCAATATTATGGAAATTTGCGGAGAGCATACTCCGCCAACCTTTGCCATTGGGACCGCCACCCCATACCGCAACTTTGGGAACAGACGCCTGGAGTGATGCAGCCCCATGGCGCCATGAATCTTCCACGAATTGAGCAAGGTCCGAGAAATTATCCGTTGGCCGTACGAAGACAGGTATGGATACTGGTGTCAGCCATGACGGATCATGGGTTGGATTACTGGTGATGGGTAATTGCACCGGCTGCGCAGAGACGGTCGCGAGCGAAGTTGGGCCTGATGACACATGGACCGTGGCGACGTTGGCTGTCACGGTCCCGAGCATGCGAATGCCTAGACGGCCGAAAGACTTCCACAAGTTTTCCAGCGTTCCTTCGTCGTCGACGGTGCCTACGCCAATGATGGACCCGGCGTCAACACCCACCCTTGCGTCCACCCTAATCCAGAACCCTCCGTCTGTGGCATTTATAACATCTACCTTGTCCGGGCCTTGAAAGACTAGACCATTCGCGAGTACGTCATCTGGTGAGAGATAAGAAAACCGAGTTGTATAGGAGTATGCTAGGAGTGCCAGGGCTAGAAAGACGACCAAGCAGAGGGAGAGAGTGAAGGAGAAGACAAATATCAGTTTCTTCCAGAGACGGCGCCGCGCTACGGAGCTGTTCTGAAGGTCGACTTCATCTTCGTCTCCGCTAACTTGGCTGGACCCAGCCTCGAGAAGTGGCGTGGTCTCCGTAGCTTGGTGCGGCTCATCCTTCCCCTTCCCCTTCGTATAATGCTGTCGATCCTCGAGTACCGCCGCCATGGAGGTCGTAGGGAAGAGAGAAAGTGCTGCTAAAAGCAGAGCCCTCGAGGTGTGGAAGCTGTGTCGAAACGTGGGTTACATCCACCAATTTCGGATTGTCCCCTAACTTGACAAAATACACGTGCGCGTGTCCTCGTCCTCGGCAACTTTTCCAGTGGTCTGACTCGCAACTTGAAGAGGTACAGATGAGCCTCGCTAGATCATTGACTCGATTCCTTTTCACAACGAATACAACGGCAAGTGAAAAACCAACTCTCTTCCAGTTCTCGCCTCCTTTGATCCACTGGCGAATCCGTGTCAATGTAACTGATGCACAGTTCCTCCCCAGCCTGAATTCTCTGAGTAACCTCGAAATGGTGTGCTCTTCCCTCTCGTTTCTTCCGAACGTTTGGCGTGCAACCTATAAACATTATCGTCGGCACTTCTTTCCCGATTACGCGGCAACGGACGCACTGTGATTAAAATAGCTTGCGCTGATCCATATTCCCCATCCAACCATCTCGTCCCTCCGGTCGCCATCCCATATCCCGAAAGCATTCCCAGTGTCGCGAGCGAGCACCTCACGAACGGTAGATATGTATTTCCGGAGGTATTTCGGAAGTGCATGCGAAAGGAAGATGTAGATACGCAGGTAAGCAGTGAGCGTGTACGGCCGTGTCTGGATATTGTGAAGCTCGTTCGTCTGGAGATTTAGTAATTGCGGCCAGGACACGCATCGATTTAGCGTCGTTCGCGATGTCTGATCGGGTGGGGAAAGGCGTTCATCGCAGTATCGGCGCACGATAGCCGCCACGAGCGAACGAGCGATCTCGAGTTCCATATCCTCTAGATGGAGAGTCGAGTAATAAAGGGTGAGATGTGCCTTGGAAGCAACGAGCGCCTCTACGCTCTCCCAGGCCGCATTGATAACTGCTTGAGTGATTGTCCTGTCACCAGGCCCGAAGGAGGGAAGCATGGCTTTGACCTTGACTTCTTCCTCCGGTGATTTGAACCATTTCCGAGTCGCAACTCGACCCTTTGTCAAGAGACCATCCACCTCCATCAACAAGACAGATACCTCGTCACGTTCCCAGCTATTTTTGCACACATCACTACAAAACCAAGCAGTCACCGCACCCGCTCGACTCCACTTGATGCTCCAGGTGCGGGAGGGTCCGACGGTGGATGGCGCATGATCGCTCGCAGAATATGCGAAACAGTGAGCACAAACTTCCTTTCGGTAATCCTTGTAGATAACGTAGGCGAATGGTGCTTCGTCCGAATGGATCCGCGTCCAGGGCCCGATATCGGAAGTCGCGAACAAGGAACGCCCTCCGTGAGTCGTAGTCTGGAGCTCAAAGTACGAGAATCCATCGGATACCAAGGGTTTCGGGCTGTTAGATAAAAGATAAGACATGCAGTGCTACGATGTCCAACTCATTCGTACAACCTTCGCGATCGGCAACGTTGAGACGGGCCGGCCGGCCGGCAGCCTGAGGTGAATCGATCCCCTTGGTACTCTGTCCTGTACACAACAGCTAAAAAGCAATACAAGCATTCAAACAAAAGTGACGAGACAGAAAAATCGATACAAGTACGACATCCCCGGATACTGGTATCACTCTTCGTCGGCCATAACTACATCTTGTATACCTTCCGCTTCATTCCCCGCAAGAACTTGGTCTGGACCTTTCGATACAACTTCCATCTCCTCCACCAGTTCCGGTAACTCGAATTCGACCAACATATCCCTCAAGTCAAACCTACCAAGCTTCTCTGCCCACTTCACTAGCTTATCCTTCTCTTCACCTTCAGCAAGGTCTCGACGCCGAAGTAGGTAACGTTTGAGCATCCATGGGAGACCAAACCGAACAAGGATACCGAGAGCCAGCTCTTTCTCCTCGACGATCCATTGATAGCGAGTGTCCTCCGTGCGGTCATGCAGCGCTTCAAGAACCTCACGGAACTTGTCCGGCTTCCCAGGGATATGGTTCTGTAACAGGACCAACAAGTCGATGGCATCATCGTCTTCCTGGGTGTAGTGGCGAAGATGCTCGAACCCGCCTTCGAAGACGTATGTCAACATGGGACAGCGATCGACGATGGAGTAGCGTCTGGAAATGTCAAACATGAAGGCTTGCGTATAGGACTTGGCGATTGCCTTTTCGATATCGTCTGTCATGATGTACGTGATCGAGCGCAAGGCGAGGTCCCTGTGTATAGCATGCGCATCGAAGAAGTACATCGAGAACTTCTCATCTTCGGGGGGCGGTTGGGTGAGGAAAGTCTACAAGACACATGCATGAGATTGCATCTCGTGAGGTCTAATCGGCACCCTTACCCGCACGGTCGGATGTCCGAGGCCTAGCCTTGCCATACGGTCATCAATCTTGACGAGATTTCCGCAGAGCATCAACATATCCTCTGAGGTCACGACAGTCAAGTCATCGTTCAAGCGAAGCGGAGGGGTGTGTCCTAGTTCGATCTGGACAGCCTCGATGATTTGGGAAAGTGACAATGGGCGGAGTGCACCGCCTAGCCATCGTACCGCCATCGAGACAATCAGTTGGACGTCTTCGCTCCTTTCGTTGACCCTGCGGAGGAGATCGTAGTGCACAATTTCGAGATCCCTTGGGGCTTCACGAATCATGATGTTTACCTGTGCAACGGACCGACAGACTCCCAGAGAATCAAAGACGCATTGTGCGTGCCAGAAGCTACACGAGACTCGTGAGCATCCTAGATGCTTCTCGCCAGGAAAGTAACACTCACGACCCCGCATTGCATGTAGTCACGGCATCCAGCACATCGATCATTTTACGTTCCGGAATTGCATGGAGTCTAGGATGATCCTTCATCCGCTTCATCAACCACTCACGCATGTCTGCAGTCGTATAGCCTATATAATCTTCCAGGTTGATGGTAGGTCGACCTTGATATTTAGCGAGGATGTCTGGATCCGGCCTACTCGCGACCAAAACTCGAACATTCGCCTCTTGCATGGCCCTCTCGAGAAAAACCATCACCGCTGGAACGTCGTCACATTCGTTGAGACCGTCGACGAAGATGGCTTTCTTCTCATGTAATCGCATGGCACGTAAAACGAGATTTTGGAAGGTCTCTATATCAGTGGGCGGGGGAAGACCATCCAGGTGTTGCTTGGTAAGATCAGGGAAAGTCACTGCGAGGTCCGGCTCCGGGACTTGCAAGAACTGAACATAAAGGGACTTGAGAAAGGTCGAGGTCTGCAAGCTACGAGTGTCACGGAAATCGAAGAAGTAAAACACGGGACAGAATTCTGGGAGAATGTATGGTGGTTCGTCATATTTTCGTTTATATCCATCTCGTTTCTCTTGTTCCTCGATCTTCTCCCATAGTTCCTTGAATATCTGATCGACTATCGCCGCACTGCAAAACGTCAGATTGATCGCGGGGAGAATCTCGAGAGACCTACAGAATGACGGACTTGCCAGAGGCAGCTGCGTCATAGTGAGAGACTGGGTCGTGGCCGGAGAAGAACCACAACATACCTTTACCACGAATCCAAAGGAACCCTTCGGTAGCCGACCACCACTCATGGTAACGCTTGCAAATATCTGGATTGAAAATCCATTTACACGTTCCTTCGTACCTTTCCCGCGACATGAATTCTTGCCTATCAGTTGTATCGATGAAGCCTAGCCATTCAATGATGTCCACCGCCAGTTGAACTATATCCATACATTACATTAGAACAGCACTAGAAGTGACAACGGGACCAACTTTTGGGATCTAACTTTCTGTTCCTGGAATATGACGCATGTTGACAGAGTTGGGGATACGGTGTAAGGGAAACTCACGATCTGTAAAAGTCATCGTACAGCGAGTCTGCGGTTGCTTGCTTGTACTCTTGAATGAGGCGAATCTCCTCGTTCAACATCTCCAATGGAAGTGGGAACGGACCCCTCCTCCGAGTGGATGTGGCAACTTTTTTATGATTCTCGATCGCAGTTGACATGATATTGTGTGCGTTGTCCATGTGTGAAGCAAACTGCGCAAGGGGTCCTTCCGGGACCCACAGGCTCTCTACCTTCTTGCGACGCTCCAGGTAACCCTCAGCTTTACGCTCGTCGCTGGTATCGAGAAGAATCTTGGTACTGTTCGCGGCACCACCCACGGTGATGTATTCGTCGAGTAGTCTCCTTCGAGGACCCTCTGACTCGCTATCTGAAGCCAAGAATTGATAAAAGCAGATGATGGTTCTCGACAGCAATGACGAGAACTCATCGATCTTCGCCCGAACGTCGAATTCGGGTGCAGGAGAAGTTCCACGGGGTTCTTCGTCCATGGTATAGTGCCAAGCGTTGAGGTAGAGCCTAGAGGGCCTTGGAAGATATGGAGGTAGTCAGTCGTGCGAGCGCCCCCGGACAGCAACTTCAATCAAATAAGCAGAATGAGCGCTTGCATATGCAGTGCGCTGCTCTCATCCTGTGTAGAGTGACATTGGCACTAGTTCAAGTTGTGGCGAGCTCAGCCTTGCAAGTTCATGGTAGCGGAACATGTACACGACACTAGCAGAAGCCAGAGCGGTTGAGCGAGACTTGCCGAGCATCGCTTCAACTCGAATCATTAGGTGCACATCCACTCGTGTTATTATCTCAAGTGAAATACCAGATCAACGCTCAAAACACTGTGTTACTTCCTCAACAGGGAACATTTTTCCCGCCATCGTATAAGCGCCGCTATCATTAGATCGCTCATTCAGACTGCCAGTCAAGCTATCCTTGCAGAGTAATAACATGACACTGATAACAAGGATACCATAGGCCATCCGCTGTGCGAAAAGTGTTCGCCCCTGGCGTCGCCAGGATCGTACAAGACATGCGGTCGACCTGAGAGTACCTGGATTGATGGTGTCAACAAATATCTGGGCACAGTCAATATATGTGTCGCGTAGTAGGCTACGTGGAGCAAAGTCCTCCGCGGAGTGTGATGCATTGATGTGTAAGCTCGGAATGCACCTTCCACGTTTCCTTGCGATTGACGGAAACTACCGCAGCTACTATACGCCATGGTGTCAATCTTGCCACTTTCCGACGCCTACATCCACTCCATTGACGTCGGCAAGTGCCAATTTCTGAAGAAATGGGATGAGTTCTGTCACGCAATACGCCGACGACAGCCAAGCAAATCCTGCAGTGAGATCGTCTGTGCTGTCCGAGACCTGACTCGATGAACGGGAACTTGATCATATCCAATGGACGCCTCCGAGATTCCATGCCGTCATAGCTCGTTGACGCGGACGTCAAGATAACCCCAGGGGGAGGAACAGCTCTCGATCCGTTTCCAAAAATTGCCCTGCCAGCGAACGAACCGTATCGATATCTCCAGGACGCTCGCGACCTTGATGGGTTACCGCCCTGGAACACGCACCGCGTTTCCGATCAGGCTGTCGACGCGTCGGCGACTCGGTTACAGGATTCAGCA
Source organism: Boletus rubroflammeus (assembly GCA_038090375.1). NCBI lineage: Eukaryota > Fungi > Basidiomycota > Agaricomycetes > Boletales > Boletaceae > Boletus > Boletus rubroflammeus. The sequence goes on along the minus strand of JBBPMQ010000192.1, from coordinate 6,679 downwards.
CTTGATATAAATTTTTTGTGCGCCTGTCCCGTGGCTTCATAGTTTCCCTGACAGGCGTGGGTGCGGTGAAACCGCATTGGTCCACAGCAACAACGAAACAGGTCTGCGGGGAGAAAAGCGCAGACGACTGAAGACTCTAGAGTCAACAGAAGCGCGTCGATACTGTCGAACCTTCATGAGATCCAGATCTTGCTTGTCAGTGTCACTCACTCACTTTTTTGATTGCTGTGATACTGAAGCTCAGGAACAGCGCTCGAGTCTTCTTTTTTTAATGTAATTTTCCGCCCTTCAATCAAGTGCCCACATTGCGTGCGGACTCGGAGTGCGTGTCGGCAAGCAAGACACCCTTCAAAAAGTAGAGACGTTCGGAGTTTGAATATGGGAAACACTCGCGACAGGCTCGTCTCGTCACACAAGTACCGTCGTCTGCTCAAGCCTCCAGCCTGTTTCATGGAACACGGTTTGTTGGCTGATATCTTATTTTTCGACAAGATCAATGAGTAGTTGCAATGAACTACAGCACCTAAATACCAAATTGGGCATTTTCAGTCGGAGACGCATATTCAAACTCCTCTTGTATGCCGAAAAATCCGGACCGACAATGGTTAATGACGTGAGAAATTACATAACTTTTCAGTTTTTAGATGTCATGACTCATTTTTTGGAAAAAAAAAAAAAAGTGTTCAGCGTATACATGTGTAAGGTTCATAATCGAGTGACGCGGTGACCCGGTCTGGTCGACATGTTGACGGACAAGGCACGCTTCTGGAAGCGAATGGGAGCCTAATCGATGGTTGTTACATATTGACACCCAAGTCACATATGTAATCATCCCAACAGAGCACAAAGGAGTCGTTCTATTGGGAGGCTAGTTTATGTGCTTAAAATAATATCAAACGATCAGACAGAAAACAAATTTCAGTTGCCTTCGCGGTATGTAATAGATACAGGTTTCTGAAGCTATTAACCCGAGGTAGAGTAAAGGGTATCAGAGACAGAGACAATCATACAATCATAGGTGATCTGTAGAAGACCGAAAGAGGTGTTAAGGGATACAGATTCCGAAGCCATTGTGAGATGTGTGTAGTGATGGTGCAAATGAGAAAGAGATGATGGTGGGAAACGCCTCGACATATATCACGAGGAATGTTTGATAGATGAGTCCATTTTAGTAAGATTGACGGGTCCGTCGCGCCAGCGCGTCACGTTTTAGTGTGCACCAGCACCAAGATTCATCGCACCCAGTACGATTTCCCATGCGAGATCAAGACAATCCCAGAGTTCGGGATCATGTACGCCGAGAGCGACTGCGTTACGCCAGACTGCGGCGATATTCTGGGCGACGTTGGTAAGCGCGGCCATTCCAGGTGCTGAGGAGAGGAGGTGTGCCGAAAGCGAGTGCAGTGCGGGGCCGGAAGAGAGCGTGCCCCTTATAGCTTGAGAGGATGTGAGGGTCGAGAGGAAGGCCGAGGGAACTGCTGGGACGAGCTTGGAAAGCAGCTGAGCCACGGAGTGCGTATATAAAAACGTATGCAGTGGCGCGAATGCGGCGGGTGAGGGCACCGAGAGCGGGAGGATGGGGAGGGTGACGCTGACTGTGGCGTTTGGATGCCCAGACATAGTAGAAGGGGGTAAACGAGGTAGGGATGCACATTGGGACGCAAGGACGACCGCGTGGGTGGGGACGAGGAGTGCAGAAGGGTCCTGGGAAGATGATCTAGAGAGAGCCAGGACATGTGTTGGGAAGCAAGGGACATGAGAGGTCGCACGGAACGGAATGGTGAGAGACCGCGTTTGATGGAGATGCGACCGCGGCATCGAAGGTGGCAAATGGGACGGCGAGAGCGCCGATATGCCAGCCAGCATCCTACCGAATTGTAAGCAATGAGAACCACGGGTGGATATAGGGTACTCACTGGTTGGCTTGAACGCGCAACCCACGACGAACATACTCGATAGCGACGCCGGCCAGTTCTGGTGCGACTGCTATGATGTTCTGGGTAGGTATGTCGGCGTAAGGCAGACGCTGAAGAGTGCGGGGGAGTTGAACGTTGGTGGGGTAGGATTGCTGAGCAGAGTACATAGCAGATGCAGAAGACACGTCTTCAGAGTCCCAGATGGCTTTTGTCTGGATGGGGTGGGCGGGGCGAAGCTGGAACATTATAGAACTTATTTGAAAGAGGAGTATGGGAAATGATCTAATGGAGTAGGAGAAAAAGGTTGCTGAGGATATTGTTCCGTTGAAACAGGCTGTGAGTATGAGACGTTACCGAGGACGATGAAAGTTCTTATACTCGTCAAGCGCCATTTGTAGCACAAAGATATGCTGAAGACATGATGGACCAGGGACCTGCCTTCTTGCGCATTTGGGCAATCGTTTGTTGGTTACAGTTTAGGCAACCCCCCCGCCTCGCGTCGTTGAGATAAACTCTAATCCAACCCGTACACACGAATGCCTGATAATCTTGGTAGCCATCACAACGTTCCTGGAGCCTTGTTCCACCTTTAGCTACCCATTTGGGAGATTCCCGACCGTGACCACGATTTTTTTTTGCCATCTAGACAACGTTGTCAAACGGGTACAATGACACAAATGTTCCCGATGGCACGAGGCCCGCTTACTACTGGTCGTACACTCCGATATAACTAATACGCGTGTCCGAGTCTTGTCAGAAGTACCCTTCGAAATGGCATGCCTTGTTAATCTGCGCTATATGTAATCGAGCTCCGGGTCGTGCTGCCGAGACTGATGCCAACTGACCATTAATATTGCCAATCTCATACCGTCTTCTACCGCGTGTTGGCTCGGGCTCCGTCTGGTGGCAATGGCTAGGTAATAGAGAAAGTCCCGGTGACCGTCTCGAGCAAACCCAGTTCAGTTAAATGTCAGTTCAAGGTTTACAGCGGTTTTCAAATTCAAGTCGAAACGACACCAGCGTTGAGTGTTCGTCCAGGCCTAGTAACTCCACGATGACGGGGAACCCGATCCACAACGGTGTCCTTATCGATATCGCAACTATCTGGTGCATCCACTTAAGCCACACTGGCACCGTACCATTCCGCAAAGAACGGGCGTGTGGAACGGTGCAGTACTAGATCCACCATATTGCACATAAGGTCCGGGGGTCAGATCTTCAGACTCTGAGATAGATCGTGTTGGCCGGAGTGATGGGCTTCGTGCACGTGTCCATTCTCCTGTGCTGTGCTCTACTCCCCACTACTCCAGCTACTCCTCGTGTCCACAGACGCTTACGCGTCACCTGTCCCTGAGTGTGTTGTCAACCACCTGGGTGATTCCTGCAGGCAGACTTGTGGACGCCACGCTATGAACCACACGATCGGAAAACCTCCCAAGTGTGATCACGCATAGGCACGGCCTCCGGATCTTCTGTCCATCGTGTTTGCCAACACTCACCGGTAACTTGATATCGCGCAATTGGATTGTGTGATGAACTCAGCTGAGCTGTCACTATGCGTCCTGAATAGATATCGATAAGTATCTGAAATATCTACAACTCGAAAAACTTACAAGCTGCGCTGAAAGTCCTGTAGTATTGGGTGGTCGCCAAAAAATTCGCGAAGCCTCCACTAGATTACCTCATCGGGTCTGGATTAATGGTTCGCGAAATGTTGAAAGTTCGCAATGGCTTCCATAAGCTCAAGTTCTTTGGCTTGCAAGGTGAAGAATTGATTGTTCGTGGAACTCCGTTATTTCTCGCCGCTTGTCTCGCCAGCCATTCATCCACTAGTGCCGCTGTGGGGGCGGATGGGATACCGTTGGTGGATAGGACACAGGATGATCGTCATGCGCGGGGGTTGGGGCGAGCCGAGAAGCCCCAAAGGGGTTGCCGGTCGGAGTCAAGATTTCGTCCAAAAATGGTAGTGTACACTTTACATACTACACTTTGTTTGTACAGACCCTAATCATATGACCGAACTTGCTCGGACCTGCCGTTTTGCCGAGTCGGAGTCGGAAAATGAAAGATAGGTCGACCAATCGACCCCTGCGCATGACCAATCTGCCTTGCGAAGCTGCCTCCGCAAGACGACTACCTTATCTTATTCTGACTTGCACTCCGCACCATCGCTACATTTAAACAGAATCGGACGATGGCAATGGACAAAGTTCGATTTCAAAGTGCTGCCATCATGTCTCGATTCACCCTCCAGAGACGGGGCTCGTGCCATAGCAATCCGCCACTGCCTTGGCCATTTCCTCACCCACCAACTCCGAGCGTAACCCAGCCGCAACGATCCATTCTGTGATATCCCTTTCTGATCTCCGTCAAAATCGCCTGTTCCCTACTCTGCACCATCTCCTCACATGGACTGAGGTATGCTGGTTTGGGGCAGACTCGACCTTCAGCCCAAGGGCCCAGGCTTGAGTCTGATGCTTCAATGACTGATGATGCATGATGGTTGATGCCATCTCGCCTTGGCAAACACGACGAAGAGGAATCATGAAATCAAGTAAAAGCCATTCACTCGTCACCTTTTTGGTCGGAATTGAAGAAATTGAAGATATCGTTTCAAACAGGCCTCGAAGACCGGCCGGTGCCATAGTGTACTACTATACTAAAGCAGATCTCCTCGGAGAGAAAGAAGGTGGTTATGTATGTCTATTTAGTCGCTGAGATAACCACAACATTAAATTTAGTTGGCAGAACACCAAGTTCGTGCGAGTTGAATCAACACTAGTCCCCTCTAGGACCAAAGAGAAGAATGAAGATAGTTACTTTGTCCTCGGCTTAGCACACGGTATGTAGGCCATACTCCGGCCTGGGCCGGCGCAAGAACACATATGTGTGCGACACAGATTGTATTCAAGCTTTTGGGGTATAATAAAAGGGAGCACACTCGAGGAAGATATATGCAAGAACCCAAGAAGTACTAATATGTTTCCCCCAATAAATAAAACACAACCGATGCCGTGGATTACACATACTGGATCATTGTGACGACCAACCCGTTACACAGTCGATACAGAGGTCAGAACTCACTTGGCCGTTCTGGAAAATGTCAAAAATGAACAGTATAATTTAAAATCTGGTCTTCTGTGGATTTCGGCCGGTCGGCGGTGGCTCACGCATAAGTAGTCGATGTTCAAGTGGAGCTTGAGTGGTGACAGACGCAACATGATGTGCTGGCATTCATCGCCGCGGCTTTACCCCCGCACGGCAACCTAGGGCGAGTTGACCAGCGCCATCCCGTGCATAGATGCGTCCCCTTGACTCGCACCGTGTTCTTCGCTCCTGATCCCAGTCTCGGTGGTTGGTGGCATACGTATCCGGGGTATTCACTGGCCAGTTCGGACTACCCGGCGCAGACCTACCCAAGACAGTGGGTGAATGCGAAGAGACATACCTTTCAGTACACGCATGGGCCGCCAAATGTTCGTGTTACATGTTGCAACACTAAGGTTGCCACTGAACCCGAACGCCCAAACGCGCGGTGTTCCGATGCTTCGGTCAACCATAACGACAGATTTCGAGCCCTCGCCTTCATCTGAGGGTGGAGCACCATGCAAAACCTAGTAGTAGAGAACACAGGTTCGATGGCTTCAAGAAGCCATGCCTCGTTGATGATCACGATTAGGCTATACCATGGGTATGGGTACCATGTGGGTACGGGTACGGGTCAGCGCGCTGGGTACCCGTACCTGTACCCGCACCTGTGCAGTGGCACATTTACGAGCCCTTTGATTAAAGAACTGCCAGATACATGTAACTAACTAGTAAATCTGTATCGGGGTCCGACTCCCGCAGTGGGAGCCACCAATTCCAATAATATACAGTTTGACCATATGCATTATGAGAAAGTCTACTGTACCCCCGGGTATACCCACGCATTTTGCTAATCACGATTGACTTGAGCAGACGAGCCGTTCGTCGCTCACCCTTCTTTCGGAAACGAAGACAATGGCCGAACAGCACGAGAAGGTGTGGAACAGGATCCATACAGTTGCTGCATAATAATATCACCAGTCTGAAACGAACGAACGAACAAATAAACAGACCTGGAAAAGTCGGATGATAGTACCCGACGTGGAAAGTCGCTGTTTTCGTCAGTGTATGTATGTAACCACTTTGATGTGGACGAACGTCCGAGCAAGAACCCTCCTCGTGGACTGGGACACGCAGCACAGTGGATTGCAAATGGTCATGGAGAAAACACGACGATAAATATTTTGGAAAAAGCAATAGAACGGAACACACGAAGAGACATGGATGAGCCGACCAGCACCCCATCGTATCTCCTAATGATAAAATAACCACTACCAATTCAAGTTCCTGGGGCTAACGCATATGTGATCGTGACGGAAGATCCGTCGATCGAGGTAGAAGTCAGCATTTGGTTGTTCTGCTGGATGTTCATGATGGTGGCACCAGAAGGCATGTAATCCCCGTTACCAGTGGCCTCGGTATCCGTGAAGGTCACCGTGCTAAAGTTGGCAAAGGGAACCATACTTCCACCTGCCTCGAAATCCTCGACAATCCACTCTGCGTCCTGCTCGCAGAGCGCGAAAGTGGAGTTGAGAATCTGGGACACCGTCTGGCCACTCGTCAGATTCTCGATCTTGGCCGTCCCAGACGTGGTGGAAGATGCATCAACAGTAAGCTTGATGACGTCTCCAGCGTGGACATCGATGCCGGTGAAGTCGTACGAGTAGTCGGGGTAC
>JBBPMQ010000191.1:0-36564 GCA_038090375.1 Boletus rubroflammeus | reverse complement strand
ATGTACACACTGTCTTTCCGTCTCTTATACATACACACAAGCGGGAGCGGGGTCACCGAGATAGCAGGCTCAGCTCGCGGTGGAGGCTTTCTCCCCCCCCAAAAAAAAAAATGCCACCAGAACCTTGTCTGGGTCGGATCGCCAGCTACTTCTTCGGAAACTACAGGATTGCATGCGCCACGTCGAAAACAGCAAATATCCCTGGACGAAAGACTTGCAATCCGCTCACACGACTGAAGACCCAGCGCTTCCGCGAGACAAAGTCCAGGGGTATGCAAAGTTAGCCATCAACGACGAGATAACACAGCAAGAACAAGTCCGACAAGAAAAGCAAACACAAACGCGACCCCTTTCACTGGCCACGTCTCCACCAACAACGTCTTGAGCTCGTTTGCCATCGACGCCATTCCAAAGACCGACTCGGCGCAATGCTTTGATCGTTGCGCCAACGACGCCAGCTCTGATTCATCCATGCGACATATTTCATCTAGTGCATTGCCCAGATGGCGCGATCCGGCGTTCGGAGCCAACCGGTCCAAAATGCTCTCCGTCGGGCCACCACTATCACACGCCAGAACGGGCGGTCCACAAATCATACCCTCGACAGGACCGATACCAAAGTGCTCGTTTGCGGGGGTGTACAGTAGCGCGAGTGTGGAAGAGGATTGAAGTAGCGTGGATCGTTGTAAGGTAGTGAAGTTCAAGAGAAAGAGGACGTCTGGATCGTTTGCAGTTGTGCCTCTGAACGAAGGAGCAGCGATTTTGGACTGTGGAGGTGTGATGACGTTGAATGAGAGGCTGCTTGGTCGCGCACGTTCGACGAGACCATTCAAGGTGCGGATGTTGTCCCCGAGGCGGGAATCATAGCCACCTATATGAGAATGAGTTGGTACTCGACTGAACAAGGCGCGCAGAGCCCTACCTGCGAGGACGAGCCGCAATTTGTGAGATAACTGTTGCATCAAAGCTTTATCTCGAAGGAGAGCAAACGCTTCGATGGCTAGTGCTGCATTCTTCTTCATCTCAAAGCGGTTCAACGATCAACGTAGGTCGGTGTTCGCCACCGATCATAGTGATCCACTTTCCTGCAAGGGATCGGCATATATCGATCTAATGCATGTCTGGGACGTGACGCCCTTTTACCGAACGCAAACGGGAAAGCGCTTCAGATGCTATATTACGATGTGATGGTTCTTGATGGAGGTTGTCGAGAGACGCCTGCAGCCGTTCGAACTTAGTAGTACCCAGGTGATATATAGCATTTTGTTCGGAGGTAATTTATAGTTCGTCCTCGTAACCCTCGAGAAGGGACCACATGGCCTCGTGCACAGAATCACGCTCGGAGTGTCTTTGGCGAGTAAACGTGAACGGTCGAGCGATACACTTCACTAGTGTCGGTGCTCTTGAGGACTTGACCGACCTCGTATAGCCCACTCGCGGTTCATCGCCTACAACAGTGGCACAGCGAGCACATACTGCACAGCTGACTTGGCAGCAATGGACCGTCACAGATATCCAAGCGCTTTCAGCTTGTCTGATGACCAACACTGATCAGTTCAAGCACGATCATCCAACACGGGGCATCCTCAAACCTGTGAGCAACACCCCGTCCTTGTCTTCTACCCGAAACGGCGTGGCCTCCATAAACGGCTGCAACGCGCGCACTGCAAACTTGGTATGCGTCCTGAGTAAACAATGGACGTTGTGCTCGTTCAGGAGTTGTACCACCTGCAACGAGGGCAAGCTCGACCTCAGTTCCTCCAACAACGCAAAGAGCGTCTCAAAGTCCGGTTTCGGCGATTGCGCTCGGGTGGCTCTCAGCCCCAAATACGTGATGGATGGAAAGACGAGATGGGGACGGATAAAGGAAGAGAAGCGGTCCGAGGTGACAGTGAGACGACGTAAAGCAGTGCATACCTGCGCGAGGAGCTGCAAGTGACCTTGGACGTCGATCGAGTAGAGACTGGATATGTTGAATTGGACTGAAATGAGTTGGGAGCTGTACACTTGGAGCAAGTCTCTCCAGTGATAAAGGTCGCGGTTGAGGTCAAGGATGAGTTCTTGGAGGGCCGAGGGCCCGGGGCGGCGAGTAGCGTTGGGGTCAAAGTGTGGAAGTAGGTGGTTGTAGGTAGTTGCGATCTGGACTGGGATAATGGCGTGTAGACGGAGCGTGGTTACAGTGAGTGGGATACCGCAGTGTTGGAGCTCCTTGGACCAAACCAAGCGAGGACAGATGAGAACGCGGAGCTGGGTGCACTTGGCGAGGAGATCGACGATCCGAGAGGCAGACGGCTCGAGTCGGGTGGAAAACCAATCGAGGACACGCAACGAGGCCACAGAATAGTGGAGTGCGTCTACAATGCTGTTGTGGAGATTGGTCCCGGTGTAGTGGTTGGGGGCGATAGCGAACGAGACGATGGCGAGGTGGGGCATACATGTGATGAACGCAGCGAGCGAGTCGAACTCGGCGTCGACGTTCTCGGCGTGGTCGCGTACGGTGATGTCTAGTCGTTGGGTGTACTCACCGAGGGGTCGCGTGCCGACGAGAGTGCCTTTGCCCGCGGCGGAACGCACCAAGGTGGTGGAGAGCGAGGACAGGCAGCGTGCTCTGCCGATGTAGACGGATGCGTAAAGATAGGGTACGGCGAGGTGCCACCATTGTCTGCAGACGCGGACGAGGGCGCGTTTCGTGACGAGTGCGTCTCGGAGGGCGATATTTGAGGATTTGGTGTGAATGGAACCGATGAGGTTGGCGTGGGCGTAGACGTCGGGGATGAGGGTGCCAGGTACGTGGGTGGTGTGGTGGAAGATGCACAACCAAAGTTCGGGAGGGAGTGCGGGCAGGTCAGCACTGCGTTTCGAGTTCATACTGATGATATCGGTGGTTGTACACAATCGTGACGCTCGGTCCCCTCCCGGTCTACGATATGCCACTGGCATATGGCCCTATGATATTGGGTTCCTCAATATGCGGAGCTACATATTATGACTAAGCGTGGAACCAATTACCCTTGGAAGAGTACATGTTTCCTCCGTTCCTGCAGTGACAAAGCGCTCCTGGCACCCCGTCCCGTACCGCACTGAAAGATGTCTCCACCGACTGATCTTGAGAATGTCGTGAACACAGAGATCAAGTACGTGCCGCCAACCGTTGTCGAGTTCTCACTCAGTTCCTACACCCTCTAGGGAATGGCATTTCCGTGAGCTATCTGATCATGCCGTGCGGGTCGTTTCTAACACGAGCGTTTGTCGTCCTTGCATGTGTGGTGTATAGACATCTACTTTCATCAGAATAATGCGGAAGAGCATCATGCTGCGCTCGAGCTGCGCGATGCTGTCCTGCGTCTCCGGCGCGACGGGGCCTTTGTCGCGGTCCCTCTGTTCCGCGTCAACACTGGTCCAATAGGTCCGCACCCTGTAGGTGAGTGACTCTCGTGCGGGTTCCTAGGACCCTCCTGAACTGAGTGATTTATAGGTTCCTATGAGATATGGGTCCCTTCCACGTCGTTCGCGTCTGTGTTCTCCTATCTCTGTCAACACAGAGGTGATCTCAGGTGAGGGGATGCCCAAGACTTTCGTTTTCGCAGACTTCCCTTATGCCCTGACCAAGCATCTTCGTTCATCCTCTGACACGTGAAGAGGTTGGTTGTCCACCCCATTCTATCGAAGCGACTGACTTGACCCACGAAACCTGTCTCTGTTAGAGAAAGTAGGCTTTAGATATTCACTCTCTGGTACCACCCACTGAACTCTACTCTCAGGGACCACGAAATTCGCAACGCATGGATCGGTCCTTCTTACCCTCTGGATCTCTCCCAGCTTCCCGTCCTAGTCGAACATGTACCCTTGCAGTATCCTAGCCTCAGTAAGCACACAACACGCGTCAGTGTGGTTTTCCCTAAACCATCGCTGTAGAACTCGGATACTCGGCACCCGAACCCGATTTCACGCTCGAAGATCGTCGTCGGATCGGCGCGAATGTAGAACGTATTTTGAGAGGCGAGAAGGAGGCGGCGCGGGCGCCTTCCAACTAAGATGTATGTTCAATCCTTTTTAGCTGATAGACTGGAGGGAGGAATGACGCTTCTTGAATCACTCAGACTTGGATAATGCAAAGGTGTATTATATCACTCTTATATGTTTACCTTTTGAAACGAATGGGGGTGTACATGACTTGTTTAACCTAGTGTGTCGAACGCCTGGGCCACGCGCGGATGACCGAGGTCAAGGACTGTTACCTAATTGCTTACGGTTGCACATTGTTCGCGGGAAGAACTAATAGTAAGTACATGTTCAGTTGGCATTCAGTATCCCTTATTTGCCAACCACCACACCATGGCACGTTCTCGTAAGATTCTCCAATTTCTCACCCGGTCGTCACTACCGCCAATGAGTATGTCGATCTTAAACACTCATTTCACGTCGACCGCTCTCAAAACGCTCTTCATTTTCAGCTGGAAGAGGAGGTGCAAAAAATTTCCCTTGCTTTGCGAATATCTCGAGGTTATCCTTCGAAGGATGCTTCTTCCAGATAGTCCTGCATTGGACGAAAGACTAAAGGATTACCTTGCGAGATGAAACCGTGGGTGTGCTGCGAGATATGGAGAGGTTTCTCCATGACGATGCCATCATCCAAGTCCACTAGCCTGAAAGTCAGAAGCATAACGGTCACGAAAGACAAAATCGACGAGGCTGACAACCTTTTCCAATTGCGCAAAGGATGATTATATTTCTTCTTTAAATAAAATCACGTCCAGTCACTCCAGTGATTTCCCTTCCCACAGTGTACGACTGAGTTCCCCCTCAGCATCTGGATCACATCAGAAGACCGTACTCCAATCCCGAGCCCGCGACATCCAGGGTGAATGCAACGTAACGTTCTGGAGCAAACCTTACTAGCTCCCGTTCAGACGACATTAAGCAAGTTTTATGAGTCTGTGGAGGGGTATGATATGCTCCACTCGATGTTGAGCACTGGCGTGCCAGAGACAGCTGTCCACGATAGCGGACATGCGGTACAGAGAGGAGACCCGAGACGAAGGTTGACAGGGAGGAAGATTGTATGTATTACAAACTGACGTTTTTGCGGAGGTCATAGGTTATGATGGTCACCATCAGCATAACGTGCTCATTGCTACCACGTCACGAACAAGAGCACCACAGACCAACTCTTGGCACGTTACTCACATGGCAACCCACGGCTACGTGCTCGAGAGACGTTGAACGTGAGCCGCCCCAGCAACCAGCGTCATCCGACTGACCATCAATGTAGATGGCTGTCGTCAGCTCGGCACAAGGGTGCTATGCACGGATGATCAATGGAGCAGGTAATGCGGGACCATGGGAAGTATGACCACTGCAATGGACGACGTTGTCATTCTCGTTCCGCTCTGTCGAGTACGAAAGCAACTGGAGTGGAAAACTAGCATCTTGCTGGAGACAGCATTTTCATCGATCTTACTCGGGATTGAGTGGATTAGTCCCCAACGGGGGTATGATTTCAAAGGGTAATCATGATCACCGAGTCCTTTCTCGGGATTGCACGCTGCGCGCTCGTGCCTCGCTCACAGCCTCGCACCTAGTGACTGCGCCAGCCCAGAAGAGTGGGCCTGCACGTTATTTCGAGCGCATACAGCCAACATCCGAGACCACCCCGACAACGTCGCATGCTTGTTACTGCAGACCAACTTACAGATCACCACCCTTAGACCACCCAATGGATGCATGCTCGACTGAGACCATCGAACGTGAGCCACTCCCGCAACCCGGCGTCATCCAACTGACCTCTATACATGGTCGTCGTCAACCGGATACAGGAGTGCTATGCACGGATGATAAGTGAAGCAAAGACATCATCAAGTCAGTGAAGGACGTGGAATCACTGTAGAGGTCGATGCGATCTGCGTCGCGCAGCGTCGTTCAGAGCGAGAGCAACCTCGAGTCAAGCGGGATGGCTGTGGCGAGAGTAGTAAATGAAGGGATCACGCGCTCGATCGACTGTATCTCACTCGCAATGACGTCACAGCCGATGATCGAGTTCGACCCCCCAAAGGAACTGGTCTCGCAATCATCGGTTATATAAATTTCTGAAGGATGATATAAACGAGCAAGACCGAATTGTAATCATTCGGCGAATCCAGTTTAGTTGCGATCCCGTTCTAGCATTCATGTACAAAGTATGTGACACGACGGATCATGATCATGGTATCACCTTGAAGCTTGAATATTTGAATCCTGGACGTCTCCATCACGATCCCTCCTTCATAGACGCAACTGCCGAGTATTCGCAGCACTACTAGTACTACCGAAATTCGAATCACCGAGTCAAGCCACTATCAACGTTCAACGGCCATCTGATAAGCAGCGAACTGATCTTGGAACACAAACGACATATAACTTTTTTGACATGCTCGATGGCCGATCTTCAACAGCCCGGTAAATCAGCGTCTCAACTCGGCAGGAATCCATTAGACGAGGTAGTATTGATGCGCCCATCCAAGCAACGCACACTCTCCAACACGATCGTCATCAAACTCGGTGAATTGGTCGTTTGATGGGATCTCTCTATCGTTTCTAACCAGTTTACTCTGTAGGCACGTCGTCCATAGTCCATGAAGAGACACACCAACCTCTCCTGTCAATCTTGTCCTCGGTCGTCGAGACCGTCGTTCACCTCCGTAGCCTAGGTCACAAAGTCGTCCTCGTCAGCTCTGGTGCCATCGGCATCGGTCTACGCACGATGGCGATTCCCCAACGCCCCAAGAGCCTTTCCAAGAAACAAGTCAGTCGCATCACTCTCGCGATTCTAGCACGTTTTTCCCTATTTTTCTCACCCGGGTAGCAAAAAGGCACTTTCGGCGATCGGTCAAGGACGACTCATTGCGCTCTGGGATAACCTGTTTGGTCAATTCGATCAGCGGACCGCGCAAATTTTGCTGACGCGGGGTGATATTTCGGACGTGCGCACGCCGTCTCGTGTGTTATGATGGATTGTGTTCGCGACTGAGACACGTTTCTGGCAGCGGACGCGATACTTGAATGCGGTGAATACGATCAAGGAGCTCTTGAGTATGGGCGTAGTGCCCATCGTGAACGAGAATGACACGATCTCTGTTAGCGTGCGTTGGTGTTCTCTATTCCTTTGATGCTGGCTGGTTGAGGTCGACACAGGAGATAAAATTTGGTGATAATGACACGCTTTCTGCGATCACGTCGTCTATGATCCACGCCGATTACCTCTTCCTCCTCACGGACGTTGACGGGCTGTACACGGCGAACCCGCGAAAAGACCCAGCTGCGAGAAAGATTGACGTCGTAACCTCCGTCACAGCCATCAGATCTCAAGGTCGTTCTCGTGCATCAATTTATCATGTCATTAATCCTGATCTGTGCGGTAGTAAGCACGTCTACGCTAGGATCTAGTCTAGGTACTGGCGGCATGGAAACGAAGCTCATCGCAGCAGAAATCGCAACGGGTGTTGGTGTCACGACGGTCATCACGTCCAGCAAACAGCCCTCCACGATCGTGGATATCATCGATTACTACACCCAACTTCGGTTCCGGTCCGTCCCGTCATCGGGCTCGGCGAGTCCAGTACCGAAACTTCAGATAATGGACCTTGATCGTGTCAACGCGACGTTAAGTTTACGACGGCCACCGCACACGGTGTTTAAGCCTTCTGCAGTGCCAATACGGGATTTGAAAGCCTGGACGAGTCATACTCTGTACCCTGCTGGGGGTATCATCATTGACAGCGGCGCGTACGCGGTGCTGTCGCGTCGAGAATCTGGAGGGCGGTTACTTCCAGCGGGTGTGCTTGGCGTCCGTGGAACGTTTGCGTCAGGACAGGCTGTGCGTATTCTCGTCCGGAGCCTTCCGGAAGGGAAGGCAACGACGCTTCCCGATCCTCAAGATTCCGAAAATGTGATCGCATCGCTCTCGCGATCGAGCTCGTCTTCGTCCATAGTTGACGATGTTGCATCAGACGCACAGACTATTATGGATGATGATTTTCATACGGCGGAGGAAGTGGAGGAGAGTAATACGTGGGAAGTGGAAGAGGTTGGACGGGGACTTGCGAATTACAATTCGGTGCAAATTTCGCGGATCAAGGGTTTAAACAGGTACGTCGGTGTCGTTACGTTTACTGTGGCCGCACTTTTGACACTGGTTCCCTAGCGCACGCATCCCCCAGCTTCTGGGCTACGCGGATACAGAATATGTGGTCGAGAACATTACGATCCGAGCAGTAGTGGCTGTGTAATTATATTTGGCATAGTTGTGTCTTGGACAAATATCAGCGCAGCTATCAAGATCACCATTTTTTTTTTTCGTTCCAGGGGTCGTTGTAGCGATTATGTATCACGGAAACTCCATCCGACTACTTGCGGGCAAGTCTCACTCAATCGTCCTCGACACACAACTGACACAACAACATCCAGGCAATAGTCACCCAGAGCTCGCCCAATCTGTGGCCGAGCGGTGAGCTGCACCTTTCCACCACGATGCCATGCAGTCCACGGACCGCTAATCACCCACCCACAGGCTTGGAGTATTCCTCACTCCATGCACGCCCCAGAAGTTCTCCAATGGCGAGATCAACGTCAAGATAGCCGAATCCATCCGCGAAGAAGATGTGTTCATTATCCAGTCGGGGTGTCGCGACGTCAACGATAACCTGATGGAACTCCTCATCCTCATCTCTGCCTGCAAGACCGCCTCGGCACGTCGTATCACTGCCGTCATTCCTTGTTTTCCTTATGCACGTATGGACAAGAAGGACAAGTCGCGGGCGCCGATTACGGCCAAACTTGTCGCCAATATGCTGGCTGTTGCGGGATGCGACCATGTCATTACGATAGATTTGCATGCGAGCCAGATACAAGGCTTCTTTGACATAGCCGTAGACAACCTCTTTTCGGAGCCTCTGATGATATCATACATCAAGACACGCATTGATGGGTGGAGAGAAAGTATCATCGTCAGTCCCGATGCTGGTGGTGCGAAAAGGTACGTCGACTGGGAAAACTTGTGCTATGTTGTGCGGGGCTTATATAGTTATCTAGGGTCGCGGCGATTGCTGACAAACTTGGTGTCGAATTTGCCTTGATTCATAAAAAGCGGGATGGCAAGTCCGAGGATGCACCTGAGCGGATGGAGTTGTTGGTTGGCGATGTGCGAGACAAAGTACGTCCGTTGTTATATTCCATGGTTGCCTTATGTGTTCGGCTTGCCTATTGAGCTAGCGCCAATAGGTTGCTATTTTAGTTGACGATATGATTGATACCGGACACACGCTGGAGCTAGCGGCGCGGACATTGAAAGATAAGGGTGCGAAGACTATTTACGCATTAATATCTCATGGTGAGTGCCTACCGTTGATGTCATCGCACCTTGACTAAGTAGGTGTGGTCCAGGTTTATTTGCGGAAGCGGACATGGAAAGTCTACAAAGCCTTCCGTTAGAACACATAGTGGTGTGTATATTTTTGTGGGTCATTATGCGTTCAATGTATTAAAGCCCGGCCAGGTTACCAACACGATACCCCAGAAGCAGCATAAAGTGCAGTGTCCGAAGCTGATAACGATAGACATCAGCTCTACGATCGCAGAGAGCATCCGCAGAACGCACAACGGAGAAAGTATCAGCTTGCTATTTGGTGATTGGGCAGATGGCAGAGGTTTGGATATAGTGATCTAGGACTCTTTGCTTCGTAGCCACGTCCCATCAATTCTATGGAATTATAATTTTCATCCAATCGCGCATCGGATTTCCTACCAAGAATCAAGATGCGCCGCATGATGCATGATGGGCGGCAGATGGTTGTTCTGATGGGATTTGATGCCCAGGCCGAAGGGTCGGATGCCCCGCTGCTTGAGGCCGGAGCTCAGGGTATCGATACGCTGCCGCCGAGTACCTGGCATGGCGCAATATTTGATCGTAGTAAGTCATTAGCTGAGCTGTCAATCCGTCTCTACGTCCAAGGTCCGACGTCGGTTTCCCATCAACTTCGCTTCGGTTGTTCTAACCGTCCTGAGATCCGGGCTCAAATCATCAAATTCAGCTCTTCCGACCCTTCAGTACTTGGAGAGCTTCAAGTTGATGAATGGACACGCGACACACGAAGAACTTTTGATCTGGTCTTGCGTTATCCCCACATCCGAGTCCCCACTGTGGCACCAGATATTCGCCTTAAATCCGCCACGCTTGAAACTACCTGAGACCAATCAGTCCATAGTATTTTCCCGCTGTCTCCATAATGTCTGAGAGGCTTTGGACGCGTTTTCGCAAGACGGAGAGCGATGTGGCTAGTTTGGACCACGATACCGGTGAGAAGCAACTCTTTCAGGAAGCCGCGCCGGCCGTCGATGTCGGTCCCGGTGGACTCTCTTTCGAGGAAGGTATTTCGTTTTGCTCTTTTTCAGTTCGTCTTTGTCTTGGTTCAACGAGTGTTTTGCGTAGACACTGCTGGAGGGCTTGGCCGTCATTTGGGCGTCACCTCATGCACCCTCCTCATCGTCGGACGTATCATCGGTACTGGCATTTTCTCGACGCCATCCTCGATTCTGAATGGGGTAGGCTCCGTCGGGGCGTCCCTCATGCTATGGGTACTCGGATTCGTTCTGTCCTTTTGTGGGTTGTTCATCTGGCTCGAATTTGGGACCATGTTTCCCCGGAGCGGCGGCGAAAAGGTGTACTTGGAGGCCGTCTATCGAAGACCGAAATACCTTGCTACGGTGATATTTGCTGCGAATGCGATTTTACTTGGGTTCACTGCGAGTGGGTGTATTGTAAGTGCCAAGTTGGATATGGTTGTGTGTCTGATGATCTTGATCTTGGGCGGTAGGTCTTTGCGAGCAAGTAAGCGGCTTGGTTGAATCTTCTGCATGGCGTATGTCCTAACGTCGCTCTAGCATCATCATTTCGGCAGGTAAGGTCGCAACGAACTGGTCTGAACGTGGCATTGCTCTTGGAGGTGCGTTTTAAACTCCCATCTAACATAGGCACTGGTTAATCATCATCCTTAGTGATTGTTTTTGTGACCCTTCTTCACGCTTTTACACCACGCACTGGCGTATATCTCATGAACGTGCGATATAGCCATACTCTTTGTCTTTGCCTACCTTCTAACGATACAGTATATCAGTTGTTGACAATGTTCAAGATCGCCATTCTTATCTTTATAGTGGTAACAGGCTGGGTAGTGTTATCAGGAAAGACCAAAATCGCCAATCCCCAAGCCAACTTTGTCAATGCATTCGCTGGTAGCTCCCATAGCAGTGGTGACGTGAGTGTTCTCCATCGATGATAGGCATTGGCTCAACGACGATGTACAGTATGCGACAGCGACTTACAAGGTCCTGTTTGCATACTCTGGTTGGTCCAACGTCAACTACGTGCTCAACGACGTTCGAAATCCGGTGCGGACGCTCAAGATTGCCGGACCCCTCGGACTGGGTATCTGTGCCGCTCTGTATATCCTTGCCAATATTGCGTATTTTAGCGCGGCAACCAAGGTGCGTAGACCATGTCCATTCTCCATGCGTAGTTTGACGAGGGGATTGATACAATTATTGTTGGTGGTAGGCCCAGATCGCGTCTTCCGGGGTGACTGTGGCTGCTTTGTTTTTTAAGAATGTGTTCGGAACCGCTGCGGAGCGTGCCTTGAGTGTCTTCGTTGCTCTCAGGTACGTTTCGTGTTTTTGTGTTCCCGTCTTACTTCTGAGTGCATCGACATCGCTTTTCTGAAAACCTTGCCGGTGATTGAATTCGACGATCCAGTGCACTAGGAGTGAGTGTTGACATGTTTGATATTAAGAAACCTGTACTAATGTTGCCTTAGAATGTCATTACCGTCGTATGTGTTGATCCTTTTGATTGTTCTCATTGATGCTCATGATCATGGATAGACGTTTGCTGCCGCCCGCGTTAACCAGGGTGAGCACACATGTCATTTCATACCATACTCGAAATTGATTACCGCATGTGGCTTCATTCCAACAGAGCTCGCCAAGGAGGGTATCCCTCTCCCATTCGGTAACAGGTTCTGGGCGTCAAATTGGCCTACAGGAAAGTCACCCTTACCTGGGCTCATCATTCATTTGATCCCTTCGGTGAGCACACATTCTTGATTATCTGTGAGGAACATGCTGACGAAACTGCGAGTGTAGGTTATCGTGATTCTGGGGCCCCCCATGAACGTCGCGTATCCCTTCATATTAGATGTCGAAGGATACCCTAGTCAGATTGTGAACTTCTTTATTGTCATTGTAAGTTGTCCTCCTTCCTTGCTCCAAAGTTGGCTCATGTCTGACAACCCTTGCGTAGGGTCTCTTTTGGATGCGTTGGAAGAGGCCAGACATCCACAGACCATACAAGGGTAGGCAGATTTTGCGCTGAGAGAGACTGGCGCTGACGCACGCTGCCTCAGTCTGGTGGCCTCTAGCAATGTTCTATCTCGTCGTAGCGTCGTTCCGTGAGTGTCGTTTCTCCCATGGGTTCCCATCACGGCACTTATGTGCAACGTCTGGCAGTCATCGTTGCACCATATTTTCCTCCTGCCAATGGCGTTGGAGACACGCCTCCTCTCCCGTACTACTTGTGCGTCGCATCCCTCGTTCACCTCGAGGATTAACGTTAGACACTGAACCTGGCACTGATGATGCTGCGGAAAATTACAGGTACTGCCTCGTTGGCATTAGTGTGATGTTCTTCGGCGTCGGCTATTGGGCTGGGTGGCGCATTCTGCTACCGAAAGTGTTCGGGTATGAGCTCGTACCGCGCAAAGAGGTACTCGACGATGGCACAGTCGTGACCTTGGTACGTGCTCTCTGACCCCCCATGAAGAGGTGATACTAAACCGATCTGATGTGTCGTTCAAGTTTTCGCGCAGGAAAATACAATGAATATGAATATCTCGAATGCATAACCGGCGAGCACCGTTCCTCTCTACTTTCATAAATGTATAGGGTGTATGTACGGCGTCCAACGCGATGTTGACGACTATTTATGCATGGGATGCGTGGACGTGTTCTCTCGCCTGTCGAACTGGAGTGGGAAAGATCGCGGTCGCTGCCAGCTGTATACTTATGACGCTCCATCGTGGACAAAAATCAACACGTTTTTTTATTCACCGTGTTTTTTTTAATGTCTTGCGCGTTTTTTTTTCTCGTCCAGAAATGAAAATATAGGTTCAGACATGAATTTTTATCCTACCTCTCTATAGCTACTCTACACATTTCGTGTATTCATCTAGTGCAACCGTATAAGTACATTTTGAACTGCAGGGAGACTGCTACTGTCAGTGGTGCTCAGCCACTGGCATTGTCGCCATAACAAGGACGGACGGACTCCGCATCAGCTGCATCATCATTCTGCTGCCTCAACCGTCTATTTGATCTTCTGAGTGGCCAAAGTTGGCCACGTTATGTAATTAGTACACTCACCTCGTTCGTTCGTTCGTTCGTTCCCTTCCCCTTTCCCTCCAATGTCGCCTACCCCCTGCAGTGACAACATCCCTGCCGGCCCTTTAACTTCCTTTGCCTCAGGTCTCGTCGTTGCCGCCGTCGCTGACAACCACACATGAACAGGCAGTCCGCGGGGATGAGCCTACAACGGCGGCTCGAGGCGATCTGTCAGCAATCTCAGACGATGTCATCGTCACCTGTCTCCGCGAGCGCTTCATGTATGACACCGTATCTACGCCAGCACCGGTTCCTCCACTGCCCTCGTTGCCGTTAATCCCTACAAATACGCGCTTGACTACTATCTCGAACGCGACCAAGTGGCAGCTGTGCCCTTCCGGTGAACGCAGCTTCCATATTTTCTATTACTTGCCAGTGGCGCATCGCCAGAAGAGCATCAACATCTCCACCTTACTGACAAGATCCAGTACCGGTATCTCGGCCATCGCGCTGGTGCGAGTGCCCGCTCCAACGGTGTCTGTGACGACGATGCCAATCGTTTCGAACAGCTCAAATCCAGTCCGTTGGCCTGTCCAAGCGACATGTCGCCCAAACATCCCAGCTCGTCGCAGCCATTGGTAATGTTGAATTCACCGTTGACCGGGGTCGTGACATGGATGCAGCTGTCATTCGTAACGTGGATGTTCTCGGTATTGTTGCCGAGGCTCGGAGTAAATGCAGCGCGGACGGGAGTCTTCCAACCCGGGAGATCAACGAGATGGAAAGAGAAATGTGTCAGTACCTCAAGTGGGAGCTAAACGTCGACCCTATCACTCAGCGAATTCGAAGAACTGATCTGCAAGGACTTTGCCGGGCGCCTTCACGGCAGAGAGACGGAGTCCATTGGAGGTAGTCTCGTCTCTATAGTTACTCTACACATTTTCGTGTATTCATCTATGTAATCATAGGTACATTTTGAACTGCAGGATAAAAATTCATGTCCGAACCTATATTTTCATTTCTGAGTGTGAAAAAAAAACGCACAAGACATTAAAAAAAACACGATGACTAAAAGAAACGTGTTGATTTTTGCCCACGATGGAGCGTCATACTTTGCCGCCGTATCACGATTTTGACAGTGAGTGGGAACCGCACGATTCCGAGCGACTTTATCTTCATTTGATAATGCTGGGGTTGGTTTACTTGCTGCTATGCGTGAATCCTCGGTGATACGAGGAGCACAGCCAAGTTCACACCCACACGGAATAACCCTTTCCACCACTAACCACCCACAAGCACGCGGCGTGGAATTCCGCAACGCTCGAAGGTCAAGCTGAACGGAAATAAAACGGGTGCCATGTGTCCACAATCGTGGTGTGCTCATATGCATACATAATTGCATACATACAATACTATGGAAGATTTCATAACGCGTATTGGCATTTGCTAGTACGCTCTGGGGAAAAACAATTACATTTAGTGACATGGGTTATAAAAATTTCGTATGCATTATGATCCATACTTGTCAATTGTCTGACCGCGGAAGGGAAGTAAGAGTTAAAACGTTAACGGTCCAGGTATTAAAGGTATGTGACTACTTATCGACGGCATCCTATAGGTGGATATCTACAGACAAATCGCTGGGATTCATGAAATCACGTTTGGGGAGGTCACAACCCCTTCTCGAGCACGTTCCGTTAATCGCTACAGTACAACCCAGACAATGTCTCTCCCACTACTCACATCTCAGAAATATGCATATCAGATAAAATAGATGTGGTTGGCCATAACTGGGAAAAAACCGGTAAGGCGGGTATACGCTAGCAGGACTCTTCGTGATCGTGAAAAAAAAGGGTTATGGAAAACGGCATAGATCGTCAACTGGCGCGGTCGTGAAAGAGAAACGGCAGTTGTGATAGAAAGGGTTATGAGACAAGAGACGTTGCGTTCTCTCTGGCGCACTCTGGACCTTGCTCCGAATATACGGATGACACACTATACCGACGTCTGTCCAACCCGACGTACTCGTATACGCGATCTCTACCTGGAAGGGCCGCCCGGACCCGACGTTGCATCTCATTCAATCGACCACCGGCTCTCCAGAGCCCAAGTTGGTCCCATCGTGCTCTCATCGCCATACGAAGGGCGGTACGACGTCGTGCCAGGGAGGCACGGGAGGCATACAGTGAGGCGGGTCCGGATATACTCGGCGCGATCAGACGTTCTATGAACACGACGATCACAACGCAATCTAGGAATGCATGCGAAACCGACGTACCTGTCGATGGGGTGGTATTGACAGGGGGCTTCGTGAGAGGAACAGGTTTCTCCACGGTCTTCAAGTTTGCTTGCTTCAGGAAACCCTTGATACATCCTGAGAACCAAAAGGCGTGGAGGGGGAATATGCAGGCCATGATGATTGCTGGGCCGAATGATCCGTTGGTGACGTCGTGTCGCTGGATAGCGAGGGAGACAAAAAGAATGATGTGGAAGGTGATGCGCGTCGCGAAGAAGCAAAGAGCAAAGAAGACGTCCGAACGAAGACGTGGCATAATGCTCCCTATAGCAAGGATGAGCGTCGGAATCTGGGTTCGCAGACTATCAGAAAAACCGGTCGTAAAACGCCTCGCATGCTACAGTCCCACCTCCATGATAGCGCATAAACAAAAAATATGACTCCAGCGTCCTTGAATGGTATATTCGACAACGAAAACATAGACCGAATGGTGTATCCAGCCAGTAAGGAGGTTGACTTTGCTGGTATAGAACAGCATTCCCATCGTCAAGTCACTAGGGTAGATTGGTCACACTGGAGGAAAAAACGAAGCATTGATCGAACCAACACGATGAGGTAGGCCTGGAAGAACCTGCTGACACTGTCGGTAACAACGGGAGAAATGGTGACGTGCTTCAGTTGCCCTCCGGCAGATAGGTATTGCGCAACCAACGGGAGACTGAAGAGGGTCATGACGGCGCTACTGAGCAATGTGAGTACCCATGATCGTTGCTTGATGGTCGTGCAGCGCGAAGCAAGCAGGAGGTAAGCGATGGTCAAGAGAGAGAAGGAGAACCAGAAGGCTGTCGAGGTTGCCAGTCGCGACAGGCTGGAGAGGAGGGTGATCATCGCGGGGGAGGGGAAGTGGCGGCGACGTGATAAGCTGGCAAAAAAGGTCGTGTTGCGTTTTAAGAACACAGGAACCGAACCGACTACTTACGGGCTGTCATTACACGAAATAGTAATTTGGCACGTTTCTAGCCTGTGAAACGATTCCAGCCAAGTTCCAAGTCAGAGATAACGAACGATTGATTTTCCTGACTCTACCCTTGCAGCGACTTCTCAATTCGAAGCAATCAAATTTAACCAACATTGATATCCAATCGCCGTCGCGTCAGCGGCTTGTCCCAGAGCGACGAAAGACCGGACGAACGTGACATGTACAGCTGTCCAGTGGACAGGAAGGGCCAGGCTGGAGTGCCGGCCTCGGTTCCCCGGAAAGGGACACTCGCACGTTCAAAGGCCAACCCCACGAACGTGTCAATGCGTCCGACGAGTCTTTCCACGCATGGACGCCAGAAAAACAGCGCGCCGAGACCAAGTGGTCTGGTTCAGCACAGTATATCCAGCTCTCTCTTGGATCGAACGGTGACAGGGCTGTGGCGCGAGCAACCTCTGCTACAGCTTATTTCAACACCGGTGCGCCATGTTCTATACACAGCAGCCTGAGCACCGAGCACTATTGCTGCTTCTCCAGTTATTGCCAAGAATACTCTCGACTTGTCGGGAAGCAGCCGACTTTGGTCATTGAATGCTTCCATGCTGGGCTGCTTGCTTGAGGCGGTAGTGATGTTGGAGCTCGCTGGCTTGTCGGACTCAGAGGAACCCCCTTTTAGAACATTGCACTCTGTTCCCGCTAGTACTTACCATGACGTTATGTCGTCAAGAAAGTACACACTTGCTGTCTCGGCGCGAGATTGTTTAACAGGTAAGTTCAGAAGTTCCTTGACCGTGTCACCGTGCGTAGTACGGGACCCTCAGACCTAGCGCTAACAGGTCTCCTCTGCGAATGCGGCTCCTTGTTTGCCCTTCTTCGGTACAAAAACACCGCGAGTGAGTCATCTGAATGAAAGCCCTTAAAGGAAGATGCGACTCGCTTCACATGAATCATTATCTCTCCAGGTGACGCAATGGTGACGCTCGTCGACGCGCTGGTGTCAATCGCTTTATGCTCCATCCGAGACCTGTCAGCGACGCCACCTTCGCCACACGAGCCGGTTTCCATCCAGCCAATCAACGTCTACAAAAGAACATGTCCACTGCAGGTGTAGTACCCATTCCGCGAGACATGTTGCGTGCTAACATGGCTCCTTACAGGCACAATCAGGACACAAGATTGTTTCCCCGAGCGGTGCATAGCGCTCGATCCCACCTCGATACCGGTCATCTTTCCTTGTTTAATGGAATCCAGATGTCCGGTCGAGAACCGTTTGGCGTGAAACCCTAGAGTTACTTGCGGCTTGGATACGTTTTTCATAATCGGGCGGTCTGGGAGATCGAGTTGCCTGCTCGCCCCTCGACCATCCCATCCGGGATCCACCCTGATTGTCCAGCATTCTAACGGGCCTCTGTGCCGCTGACGCTTCACGAGCATTTTCACCACACCGGACTGCCAGTGCTTCTTCGACAGGGCTTCACACTTGGCTCGTCCATACTTGGGGCAAGGACGGACGAGCTCCATCTTAGTCATCCGACCACTGTTTCCGCATATTTTCAACCCGTAGCGGTGAATGCCATTTGCAACACAAGTTTATAGAGTTGTGTGGCTGAAGGTCGTTTCAACGATCTATACTATATCAGCATCCATCAAACTTGAGTATACATCACGAATCCTTTCTTGAAGCGCCTGATCCTCAGGGACAGGAAATATGACGCCACGCAGCTCAATGTTGGAAACTTACCGGACTCCCTCAGGATCACAATCGCGACCATGCTGTGTTGATCGAGGCCAGCATTACCAAATTCTTAATAGTTGATCCTGTACATCAGCCTGCCTTTCTGCGTAAAGGTGACGCGCGTTCTCCAAGTCAAAGTGAATGATCTCTATATTATCCTTCATGTTCTAATTTATGGATCTGTTGTCGCCCTGGTAAACAACATCTAAAGGGGTATTGTCTCAGAGCCTTCCATCTATCCCTTTAACATTGCCGTCCGCGAACGGCCAATCATTGTATCCGGACGGTGTCAGGTTTCCCGGCAGGTAGTACGTTGACCGGTCCCCACGCGTAAGGGGTAAGTTCTTCTGTAGCCGCACCGGGAGATCAGGCTGATAATCAAGTCGACGGATGAGCACGGAGCGCTAGAGGGGAAAAAGTGGGAACCCTCACATTTGGCATATACAGCCGCCCAAAAGCGATAAGCCCTCCATTGTCCTCCGCGGTGCGCAACGCTGTCTCGCGGGTATATCCACCAGCTGATATGAATATCCTCTCTTCACCGCCTTCACCCCCATTCCATATCTGTCGCAAAAAGTCATTGTTCTCGTCTGGGATCGGCATTACGTCGGCGTTCCCAGCCACGCGAGGCTCAGTCACATGGAGATACGCCAACTTTGGGTGCTTATCACGTAGAGCGGTAGCGAGGTATGCAAAGGTTGGTCGGGGGTCGGGCATCTTCATGTCTGGAAACCATGAAAATGAGCACGACAGCGTGCAGATCGGCGCAAGGACCTCACCTTGGAAAGTGCTCCAGGGACTGATACGAATACCAACTCGGTCTTCGCCGACAGCATCCACTACGGCGTCGACGACCTCCCTGGTGAATCTCGTGCGACCTTCTTCGTCTCCACCCCATCTATCCGCGCGCTTGTTGGACACTGTTTGAAGGAACTGATCCAACAAGTAACCGTTTGCGCCGTGTACCTCCACCCCATCAAATCCGGCACCGTGTACGGCGTTGCTTGCTGCTTTTGCGTATGCAGCGATGTAATCTTTGATCTCGCCTTCGGTCAACGGGCGAGGTGGCTTCGATTGGCCTGTCAACGCGACGGACGATGCGGAGACGTACGGTGAAGGTGGATCCTGTGCCTCGAGGGAATCTATATGGGCGCTACGACCAAGTGCCCAGAGTTGGAGGAAGATGTACGATCCCTTTGCATGGACGGCGTCCGTTACCTGACGCGATCACAAGCACACCGTGAGAACGGGTTTGGGATGATCACCAGCGTTGGAAGAAAAGCGCGTACCTTTTTCCAACCTTCGATTTGTGCGTCGGTGTAGATGCCTGGGACATGGCCGAGTCCTCCTGCATCATGGGAGATGAGGGTAGCTTCTGTGACGAGCAGGGTCCCTGGTGCGGAACCGCGCTGAGAATAGTAGGATGCTGACTGAGGCCCGGGGACATGAGAGGCATACGCTCGGAAACGGGTTAAAGGGGCAAGAACGGCACGGTGCTGAAGCAGTATCCGGCCAACCTTGATGGGCTTGAAGAGTGCGGGTGTAGAGGCCATGGCTGGTGCTGGTTAGAAAGGCCGGTGGTGGGTAGAGGAGCTTTGTGCGATAGTGGACTGCTCGTTTGCATGCTGGCGCAATTTATAGTCAGGAATCCGTGAGACCAGGCGCTGCCAATTAAATTGATGCCAAGTAAAGCGATATCCGGTTGTACCAATTGTACCATGATCCCCGGAGGCTGGTCAGGCAATTGGTCATGCTGAGTATTGGCCCATCACCCCGTTCGTAAGCATGGTTCGAGATGATTGTGACAAACGTACTAGTATGAGTGAGAAGAACACTGGAACCTTCCATGATGATTGATCAGATAGTTTGCGAGTTCCCACCTGAGGCAACCCGCTCAAGCGCCAAACCGATGACCAATTCCTCCGACCGAGTCCGACGAGCCCAGTGACGAGCATCACTTCTGTGACAATAGCGCAGTCAATGCCGAGTAGTCCACAGAAAGGCAGATGGGCCATCGAGGACCTATTTGCCTTCCACCCTCAAGACACGGTAGTTCGGCATTCCCATGGACCACCTGCGAGGGGACAACTCATTCCATTCCGGTGGTGTACATGCAATCGTGTGCGTTTTTTGCATCCGACTCGACCTGTGTTACTAGCCCTCGGCAGCCTCCCGAGCGGCGTGTTCAAGTCTGCCAGTGGGATTTGAGTGACTTGATTGTGACGCGTGTGCATCCTTGCGCTCGCAAAGGGATGCCGGTTTGTTATTTGGTCGGTTCTACTAAATCGACGCTGCCAAGTTTCCATCGACAAGTTGCAGAAGAGGGTGCATTCCTATCGATCTTGGTGCGGTGGTCATATTGATTACAATGACCATCCTGGTTTACCTGCCGTCGTAGCGTGACGGCTATGCCATGGGGAAGTTATAGGACGTCATGACCGGCGGTTTGTTTGTTTTTTTGCAAGCGCTGTAAGATCTTATGATACCAAGGGAGAAGGTGCCGATCATTATCGAGGGTACCACTCAGGCGATGATGTTCAGCAGACAAAAGTTGTCCACGACTTTCAGTGTTAGTTGAAACGATCACACTGCTGAAATTCTGTCGAGTGGATTCGCTGAGAAGAATGCCATAGACATTCTCAAACACGACTTGGCGTTATAACTCACGTGTGAATGTGGAAATCACTGAGGTGCTGTCCACAGCGAAGATGCGACTATGCGACTACACTGATGAAGTTAGTCGCGATCTCATGTCGGACGTCCGAAGATTTTATCTGTACATCGGACCGCTGTGCTTGATTACTGCGAAATGGTTCCCGTGCATGTGTGTATCGCTATACCGCATTCCTTCACACCAAATGCTTGCCGTCGATGATGATTGTGGATTGGTCATTGATCGGAGTTGTCTCTCCATGCGTACGACACTGGCATAGCCAACTGAATATTGAGGTTCGCTTGTGGTTGTTCGACTTGTTCATGTTTCATTTACATACGGCAAGCTTATCGACGGACCTGATAGCATTCATAAAACACTCCGCCACTGCCATCGACGACGACAGTGAGAAGGAGCCCACCACGGCGCACACATTCAGACGGGCCGATTACATAATAATCTAGGAGCGGTGAATGGTAGCCGTCCTACGAAAACGGCTGGTTGCTCAAAGTCAC
Source organism: Boletus rubroflammeus (assembly GCA_038090375.1). Lineage (NCBI taxonomy): Eukaryota > Fungi > Basidiomycota > Agaricomycetes > Boletales > Boletaceae > Boletus > Boletus rubroflammeus. The sequence continues at coordinate 15,042 of JBBPMQ010000191.1, read as the reverse complement.
AAGGCAAAGTCCACCGTGTGGCCATATCAGCTGGCGCAGGGGACCCTTCTCGAGCCCTCCCTTTCTCCCTCTCCAGAACGTGCACCACCTCCACAGCTCTGAGAATGGCCACCTCATTGAGCCCTGAAACACATCAACAACTACTCGCCTCTCCTTCGGCCCAAGACGCTTTGGAACGTACCGAAATCCGTCATACGCATTCACCGAGGACACCCAGCACCATCAGCCTCGAATTTCCTCTCCTTCACGATGTCAGTGGGCAAGCGAGAACTCCACGGTCTCACGCTGTCAACCCAAGCTTCGTCTCCTCCCCGCTTAACCCAAACGCACCCGCTCACCCGTCTGGTCCTCCCCCGCTGTTCATCCGCTCCCGTACCCAATCCAGACAAAGCATGGTCTTCAACCGCGTCGCTTCCGAGGAATCGCAAGCCCTCGCTTCCCAGCGCTCTTCCCTCACCCCGAATCGCACATCCATGATTCTATACCGCTTGACTGCAGAGGATGAACAACGTGCCCTATCCCCTCAAACCTCGAAGCGCCAATCCGTCCTCTCTAACTCAGGAGAATCCGTATTCACTTTGTCCTATGACTCAAAATACCCTTCTGGTTCTCATACCCCGCACAAGCTCATTCCCTATCCCTTTGACCCGAGTCTTCACATAACCACCCCCGAAGACGATGACGCCTTGCATGATCCATCTGATAACACCCCGCTCAACACGTCATCTGGACTTGCTCTACGGGGTTTCGTAAATGTCGGTGTATTACTCTTGGTCATCCTGGCCCTGTTGTGCCTCTTTATATTCTACCCTATATGGCACTACGTTGTTCAAGGCAACAGTACAGTCCTATAACACTGGATGTAGAACCGGACGTGGTTGATTCCTTTCGCAGCGTACGTGCCTTGTCTCCTCTCTCGTTTCACGCCGGGCTGATTCTTCTGTCCGTAGGTGTAGTACCTTGCCACATTATTTTATCCGTATATTTGACCAAGCTTGTAATCACCTCGGCATGACCACAGCTATCAGCCACATCGTTACCCTTGGCCGTAGACACTCTCGCTCAGCGCACTCCTCACACTCCTTTCATCGCACTCTTCAACACGCGACAATGGCAACTCCTATCCACTACTTCACGTGTCAGCAACAAATAATCTGAAAGGACGTTCTGTCCCAAGCCTCGGACGGGCGGGTCATTCGTTAGCCTGGTGCATACCATTTGTCTTATGTTATAGTGTTCATCTCGTTGTTGTCTGCGCTTCGTATCGCTTGTGTTTTGGATGTTCCTTTTGTTGTTCTTCAGACCCGGATCGTATACCACACGGGGTATTTCTACTGGTGGAATGGTTTTTATCGAATTTCGCGGACAATGTTAGTCTATACATACTTGCATTAGGATATGTCGGCTCATTCGGAGTAGCACTTTGTATCGGCCGACTGTGGTGGCGGCTTCTCACGCATTCCATTTTTTTCTCCGAGATGCCTCCATTTTGTACAGCGACCAATGCATCCACGGCGAAACTAACGCAGAGCTGTCCGCCTCATGGTCCTCACATTCTCAACGGGTCCCATCCTCTCTCTCGTTTCTCTCCAACCCAGCGTGATCACATTTCTACTTCTACCTCTCTTAATACCACCCACCTCCGAGTTTTCCTGACTCATGGAATATCTCCAATCCCTCGCGAGTTGCCTGTCCAAGGTCATCGCCGTTCGCAAAAGGTGCCCGCTTCCTGGGATCAGCGAATCAAACCAAAGACAAGGTTTAAGCTCAAGTGCAAATTCGGAGCGTCAGCCGCTCGCATTCGGAACTTCTACCTCTGCAACCACACGCCGATGTTTCAGAAATTGCCCCGTTCGTTGCACTCGGAATTCGGAGTTAGATCCCCCGCTGATTGTGTTGTTTTTCCTCTTTCATGCAGCGCAAACGGGAAAAACGCCCGGTGACTGTTAGTGGCAGACGATTTTCGAGCAAGAATGCGGTGCAGATCATGAACAGACTCGACAGGCTCGTTCAACTCCACGTTGCGAAAATAGGGGGACGGACGCTCGTGGCCAGCCCAACAGCTATGCAAGTACTTCAGTTTGTGACGCTCGTAGACGCGACAGGCCGGGAGCACCCAATATTTATGGAATGCTGTACTTCGTTTCAGGTGAGGGATGCAGCCCGAGTCCGTCGTGTGTGCATGAGGGTGTTTGCTGACGATGTTGGTTCATGCAGCAACTCCAAGCGATGCTGAAGGTGGTGATGTTGAAGAACAAGTGCCGTGATGCGCTCGTCCAGAAGCGGTACTTCGATGCGGGGCTGTATGATCTATCTATCGACAAGGGTGCACAAGTCGTTCAAGTGACTGGCGAGGCCTCCCGATGGCCATGTATCGATGCGGGAACAAAGCTAATTATGCGAGTTATACTTAAACAGAAACAACGATCGTGCAAGCTATACAAGTGTCACCTGTGTGGCGCTTTGAACAGGGTAGATTGTCAAAGTCCTGCCAATTGGTCCGGTTGGCTCACCGAGGGTTCCATCGACTGGTAAGCATACTAGTTGTCGTCAGGTAGTGAGGATTAATTCCTTGGTGGGAGTAGCCAGGAATGTGGCGGCCGGTTTCAGATCTTACTTGAAAAGAAGACCGGGAAGATGGCGAAGATCAACACGCCCGAAATAGACGATGACACTCGGGCATGCATACGCAATTTCCGTGTCCATGCAATTGTGCGTTCTTTCGAGAGTTATCACGTCAAGTACGTACTGACATTCCCGTTAACAGAAAGTACGTGTGTCTGATTGAACTGTGTTAACATTCCAACCTTCTTATTTCTTCACAGTCGGTGTGTGGTTCCATGTTTCCATTCCCACCCACGTACTGACAAAAATATATTTAACCCACGAAGAAACATGTTGCATTCTGTGCCGACGGTACTGAGGAAGTACACGAAGCTGACGATTGGGATCGTAGTCCCGTACCAGTGGCGCCGCGACTGACATACGGGTGAGTCTCGCTGCCGGTCTTTTTGTCCTCAACAATCTGATTAAGACTATCAGGGATATACTCGAACTCAAGGCACTCCAACGTGACCTATACCTTGTACCGCAATCTCTTAACCCCTCTGCTGTGCTTCTACCGCGCGTGCCTATACCCTTGCTGCGCCTCAATCCGTGACACTTGTGTCCTCGCTGCCGTTCCGTTTGGTAAATGTGGTGGTGTGGCACGGCCATAGCTTGCCGACGAATGAAGGCAGAGGAGCGATAAACGAAGAAAAAATTGTGCCATTCTTTCTAGAGACTATAATCTTTTCCTCCTTGGAGCATGTTTATTTATACGCCCTTTGTAATAGCTCGCGAGATTCCCACCATTCGCCTTGCATGTTCGCACCTCACTTTCCTTCATTTACACGGACAACGACGGTAAGTAGTTCGGCACACGCACTACACTTAGATCAGGTGGACTTGCTCCAGGTAGAAGCGGCTACTAGTGATGGGTGACTAATGGGCCCAGCCTGAGGCGGCAACCACATTGACAAGCTACAGCCTACGTACAGTGTTTAACTTGTCGACGAGAAACAATCCCATGCGTAAGACTGCAGTGACGGCGGGCTTTTGACAATGCCGAGACACTGGTCCTCGCCATGGTTTCGGCGATCCGCATTCCGGATCCCTGGTTACCAGATTCCATCGAATCGGCATCTCCAGTTACCTACTACCAGACAGCGCAGTTGTCAGGCGCATGTATGAAGAGGTCACTATTAGAAAACATGAGAGGTTGGCCTCGAGTGCAAAATCGATATAAGGGCCCATCACAGGCTGGAAAACTACAAGGCTATTCCTACATAAGACACAGAAAACGGCGTAAACATGGCACGCCAGTGACGGCAGACTCGGAATCCAACGAACATATGTAAAGGATCATCGATCAATCGATCGTCCGTCACGCCTTGGTTGAGTCTCTCATTGTCAGCCCAATGATATGAATTTTTACCATATTGCCAGACAAGCTTGAGCTTCATCACAGCACCGAGTGATCCAGCATCTTGGCGAGGATGTTCTATCAGGAAGTTGCGATTAGCCAAGAGGTTCTGGTAGTCAGCGTCGTGCTCCTTTCGGATGACCCACTGTACAGAACATGGGAACAAAACCGTAAGCGACGATACCGAAATGTGGGTAGGTGCTACGAGGCCGGCGTTGCACCTCTGGCTGCGGTGATATATATATGTTCCGTTCCTTCAGCTTGTGCACCCAATTCCGCAATCAATGTGATGTACGGACGACGCTGCGATTCCTCGTTCACTGAATCCGGAAACAAGCGGACTTCCTCCTGAGTAAGTGTATATGCCGTCGGGCCGCGCGGGACTCCGACGATGCGCCTCAAGTTGACCTGGACTAGAATCGCGGTCATGGCGGATCCCTGGAGAGCATCTGCCTCGTTGAGTAAGACAAGGATCGCCAAGTCCACCGAGTCCTGTGTCGGATAGCAAATAAAAGCCACCCCCCTGGCGAACACAACGAAGAGTGCGTCTGTAGTCAGCGCATTCGCGTCTCCAGCCTTGACAAAGTGGGTAAATCGGACTACAGAGTTTGCAAATGGATCGCAAAGGGTCGTGTCGAGTTGTAGGTTATCTGGTTTGCTCACCAATATCTCATTGGCCGTTGTCTCGGTGAAGAGGTGTTCGATGAACGTGATGAGCTTGCATCCTCGATTGAATATTATACGCACTACAACCCCACCACGCTGGCCCAGGTCTATTAAGGTGGTGGTGTCCCAATGAGAGAGGAGGATTCCGGCCATGATATCGTCAGCATGAGAGCCGGGAATTCGTGTATCTGCTGAGCAGCTGCTTCGGTAAGGAGAGGTTCTGAAGGGTACCCAGCTCGTAAGTACTCGCCATGTTGGGGGACAGAGTAAACGATACGCATGTGACTCCGTATCATCTCCTCTTGCAATGTCCGTGTGCGGTTTGGCTCGAAGTCAAGTGCAAGTAGCACATGCAGGATCGCAAACTCCCGGGCTTTCGATACACTATCCTGTGGGGTGGAGACTCCATGGCGACCTATTACATAGTTTCACCCACACAAAGTTGATGTGTGTGTTCAAGCAGCTCGTCTTCGACGGCGATTTGATCGTTGAGGCTGGTCCACCAACTGGGCGACTTAGGTGAGGCAGGAAGTTCAATGCAAGAAGAAACTTACAGCGGACGTCCCCACTTTGCCAAATAACTAAGTTCTGAGAGCTCGCCCGCGTGTAAAACACCCTGTTTGACCTTGAAGTCGTCTGCACCGTCGAACGGCGTTTCGGTGAGAGGAACCAACAACTTGTCGCCCTCCCTCTTAGGACGCGCAGAAGGAGCGGCTGCACCAGGAGGCGCAAGGAAACGAAGCGAAGACTGTGTGGAAAGAAAAGAGGCAAAACAACCATGGATAAAACCCGGCGAGTGCGGAGCACAGAAGATCAAATTGCGTGCGAAGATGATCCTTACATGTGGTAGTGTTGTTACAATACTTAGCCGATGTCTTGACCAGAGAATTGAGCATTGAGCGAGCTTGGTGCTTTAACTTTTTATGCTCGACATCCTTGGGAACTGGCTGGAAGGAGGATCACGTCTCTTATGCTCAGCCTACATTAATCATCATGGTTCGACGTACTTCGCACATTTCCACTACCTTCGCATAGAAGTTCTGGCGATATGTCATCGCACGCCACATGCTGGCAAACTCTGCTTGAGGTCGTTTTTTTGCCTTTGTGAACTACCTTTCAAGTTCGGCGGCTGTGTGAGAAAACAGAGACACAAAAAACACCCAGTAGCCTCGTGCATTCATCCGCAACACCAGCTGACCTCACCAAATAGTTGTGCAATAGCTTGTCCGGTGGTGGGTACGAAAAATCTAAACTGAAATCAGCAGAAATTGGGGGAGGTTGCATAGGACCAAGACGTACCTTTGTCAGCGGGAGAGTGAAAACCAGGTTGGCCTACTCGTGAACCATTCGTGATTTTCCTGTTCGAGAGCTCTGGACGATAGCACAGATATTCAGGCACGCTTCGGATTTCTTCGTTCCCTCATAGGGTACCTGCCATGCTTTCTCGACAGCTAGAGGGAGAGTTTGGTGTGCCAACATACTCTGAATGGCTACCGAAACTTACCATCCGCTACAATTTCTGGGTGCACCATTTCGAGGCTCTGGGGAGGGTCAAGCAAGGTAATTCAGGGCCTGAGTAATCACCCGGCCCATCTGATCATGTCCCTCGTCGCTGTCAGAATCGTCGCTGATTGAAGTAAGTGGAGAAGGTGATTTGTCCACATCCAGCTGGGTTGGGTCAGATGGAGGACTAGTGCTGTCGATGTCCGTGATCGAGGTTTGGGTTTGGTGAGTGCTAAGGTATTCTTAGTGTCAAATGTTGATATTCGTGAATTGCCAGAGAGTGAAATGCTACAAATTGCTTTCGAAGGAAGAGGCTAAACAGACGCATACTCATACGGACGGTTTGCACGCTGTCAAACCAAGAAGAAATATCGGGTGGGGGAACTGGAAGAGTTGTCGTCGACAAAATGCGGCAAGTTTGCACGCTTACTCAAACCCATCTCAATGAGCATCCACAGCCATTCTTCCCAGGGCTTCCCAGACACGTTCCGTAGCGCCATCGCTCACCACGGAGTCTGCAAATGTGGTTGGTGCAGTAACCTCTCTCATTATCGTTCGTGCCGGCGAGTCGCCGAAATTGCCCCGAGTGGATGCGACGGTACTCGTCGAAGGTGCCCTGGAACGTGGTGTGAGGAAGCTGCGAAGCGCCGACGGAAGAGTGTGAAGGCCGCCAGTCGCGGGATTCCTGGTAACGATCTTTGGGTCTTCGTTCTCTTTTTCACACCCGTGCTTCCCATTCCAGTGCTCCGTACCAATCTGGGTGCCCTGTTCTGGTTGACACGCAGCGTGCGCCGGCGAGGCCGACATCGATGGATGGAATTCAACCTTGGTTCCCTTCGACTTACGCCGGGTGAAGCGATATCGTGGTCTGTCTATTGTCACGAAGGTCAAGTCTGTGGCATGTGGATACCTCTCTGACTGCGATCGTCCCAACGAGGCTTTCGTCTTTGTTGACTTGCTTGGTTTCAACAGTCGCTGAGAATGGGAACGAAGAATGCGTGGTGCAGACCAAGCCGACGGATCGGCCTTCTGATGGGATGGTGTAGATGTAAACGGCAGGCGAATGGTGAACTCTTTTGGTACGCCCGAGTCCCTCTCAGCATCGGATCCTCCCACCATTGCTGAGTTATCCCTTGGCGAACGTCGAGAAGAGAAGGTCTTGGAGCGTAAGATGGACGATTTCAAGTCCCTTGTGCCCAAGGTGGTCTTCTTGCCTGTATCAACTGAAGACGTTCGTTTCAGAGCAATTTCCTGGATACGAGCGCTCCTCCTGCGCTGCAGGGGCGCCTGCACGTCTTCCTTCGACGTCCTTACACCGTCGCCTGGGTTTATCGCGGTTGTGACTGCCCTTTCGTCGAATTCGGGGAAGTTATCCGACGACGCATCGTCTTCTCCGGCCAACAAAGGAGATCCAGAGAGATCCATATTCTCTACGAGTCGAGATTCCCTGCCCGCCTGCACAATCTGGGATTCTTCCTCAGAATGCTGAGTGACACTCCCTAACGACACCCGCTGTCTCTTGGATGGACGTATTTCGCTGTCCTCGGAGTCGGCCTCTTTCGATTCACACCCTTCATTCTCCTCTTGTAGGATGGCGAGGTTCGACAACGCGCCGTTTCGCCCGCGTGAGTACGCGCCATACTTGGTTCGACTCGCGAGAGGACTGGATCCCACGAGAGCGTCTTCGATCATGATGCTCAAGCCGTCGGACTGGTCCTCACCGACGTCCACGTCCATCTCCCAAGGGGTCTTCTCATACGGTCTCCACTCCGCATCACGCGTCCGCACTGCCTTGGGTGCAGGCGGCACTCCAGTGCGTGTGCTCAAGCCCAAGCCTGACCTGGAGACGCGGTTCTTGCCCACGACAGCCCGGATCCCGACCAATTCCTCGATGCGCTTCTTCATCTCCGTCTCGCTCATTCTTGACAGTCCATCGTCGTCGCCATCGCATTCTCTAGTACGGTCCTGGTCATCGTTCTGCCAAAAATCCTCCTCCGGGCCGATCCGCATCCGATGAGGTAGCCGCGCGTTGAGCGCACGCACAACGCTCTCGAGCTGCGCACGGGACATCGTCAAGAGGTCCTCGTGGCAGCAAAACGGCACAGAGGGCAGCGCCGTGATGACAATGCTGTCGGTGGAGAGCGAGTATGTCTGGAGAACGACGGCGGGTAGCGACGGGGTGTTGGGCGTCGATGGGGTTAAAGACAACGACGACGATCGACCGCGGGTGCGCTTGTTGCCGCGGCTGACCGTCGTAGGTGTGCGAAGGCGCGTCGGTGTTCTGAAGAGACCTGAAAGTGCTTGCATCGGAGTTGTCCGCCAGGGCGTAGCAGGCTTGCTAGTGGTATTCTCGGTCGACATACCCGAGCGACTTGGAAAGCGATGTGAAAACCGCTTTGTAACTGTCGGGAGGAAAACCCAGAGGTGTGCATGGATTGTGTACGCTTTAAATACGCACCGTGCAAGAGCGGCTGACACTCGCCCTTGGTTTACCTGTCAGCCTCCTCCGCCAAATCGTCATCGATCGAGTCAGCCCGCACATTGGAACGGGTGTCCGGGGAAAGTCAGATATATTCTTTTGAGATTATCGTTCAAACAACCTGCGACGGTCACCGACCGAGTACAGATCCTTACCTCTCGGTCGAACGTTATAACTGCGTATACAATACCGAGGTCGCAGAGCATATAGTACTTGTCATGGCCACACAAAACAACGACAGAGCTGGCTGCTGTGAAGCGATCCTCGTGACTGACATGCGGCGTGATGGAGAAAAGAGAACTGACTTTGACAAGTGCGGGTGACGTAGACAAGGTTTGCAGTTCGGACATATTCATCTGCGGAAACCACCACCATCTGGCGTCAATCAAATGGTGCCAGAGATGGCTGTCTGTCTGCGGCTCGGGATGTAACGGAGCAACGGTCATGAATGCCGCGATACAGTAAGCGGGAACCTATGTACCTGTGCCAGGTGCCAGTGGTTATGGACACAGGCCGTCCTCAGGGTTTGGAAGGGAATACATGGTACCATTAGAGGCGGCAGATTCGTCATGTAGGCAATCACGGCCAATATTATCTAGCTTACATGGAATGTGATTTAAAGCCCTGTGCTCGACGCGTGATGTAAGCAAGCTTGCTGGTGGTATTGGCTGCAGCCTCCGCCAGACACATATCATCGATCGAGTCGGCCTGCACATTGGAACGGTCGTTCACAAAAAGTCAGCCGAACAATATTTCCAGGCATACAAGCCTGACACACACACACACACAAAACTATATACAACGATCTATAACGATCGACGGGCCCGGGGAAGAACTCCTCCTCAAATCGCCTTGCGAGCCAACACCATAGCCACCGGCCACTCCACCTCCACTTCGTCCGGCAATCCACCAGCTTGGCCAGCAGCAGCAGCACCCTCTCTCAACGCCTTCCAAAACCGTACTTCGAGCGGCCCGTCCGGATGCGCCGCATCGTTCGGATTCCGTTCCTTGAACGTGTGCAAGGCGCTCCAAGTACGGAAATATCCCAGGAGGTCCTCCCAGGACATGACTTTTCGCAGCACGATCGGGCGTGCCGACGGGAGCTCAGGGTAGTACGCACCTAGACAAGATAGTAAGGAAAGACGTAAACGCCGTCAGTTTTATTATTATTACATGCGCGTCTCGAGCCGAATGTGGATGGGGAAAGGAGATGAGAAACGCGAGGATTCACCGGTGAAATACATTCTGTCGAGGGGTTCGAATGCACCAGGGACGACGTCGTTCCCTTCAGGGATACCGAGGAGGTGGTTGATGAGGACCGTCCGTCCGGGTTGTTGCCAATACGGACCGAGGGAGGCGCTTGGATCCGTACCCTGGTCGTATGCGACGATGAGCGGCGTCAGTGCAGGGTATTGGGGTAAACGGAATTCGCTATAGATCTGGCGACAAGAATCGGGGTGAATTTCCCCAAGGTCAGTGTATACGGAAACGACGACCGATGGAGGGCGATGGAAGGCTAACCCAGAAAGCTGCCGTTGCACTCTTGCGCATGACACGCGCGAGCTCGGGCCACATCGTCGACCAATTGAACCAGTGACCAGCTTGAGCTGGAAGACCAAGGTCAAAAAATCACAGAGCAAAAAAAAAACCACGTCAGTTCAGCTGGGGGGGAATGAAGGGGCCAGAGAATCCAAACGTGCCTGCAATGACCAGGTCCGTGCTGTCGTCCGGCAAGAAATCCAATTTCTCAGCCGAACCTTGTACAAAGTCAATCACAGGTCCTCGTTGGTTGACGTCCCGCCCATTCTCCCGTATGTCGCGTGCAGAGTGGATCATGTTCTCGCTCGGGTCGACCCCGGTGACGTATTTGAACGGTTTCAGTTCGACGGTGGCCTGACCTACAAAACCATTGTGGTCACCGATGAGCGCTGAGCGCCAGCACCCTTTCTCCTCGTGTCTTCGCTTACCTGTCCCACAACCAAGGTCGACAGCCCGCTCAAACTTGGCACCCGGAAACCGCTTATGGAAGTCAAATATGAAGTCATACAACGCCTGCGGGTAAGTGGGCCGGGAGGCGGCATACACAACGGTGTTGAAGTTGGTCTTTCCAAAGGTCGCCATTGAAGGGCAAACAAACGGAGCAGGGGGTCGGGTGTGAAAAGCATTGTCTTTTTTTAACGGATCCGGCGGCAAGTAGAACAGGGTGCAGGGAGAACTTGAACGGAGGCCGTCCCGGATCCCCGTAAAGAGAATAAAAATAAGGGAGTCTGGTCAGGTGAGCGGGGATGGCCCGTCTTCTCGGTGAATAGTGGCCGCTATAACCGATATATCCGACAACGGCCCGGGGGACCACAGGGCGCGATCTGCCTACTCACTTGGAAAGCGTCGTCACTGAGCTCTGCAAGGTTGTCATGACACGCCGTGTAATTCGTTCGAGACATGACACATGGCACAAGGTGAATGCAACTACAACACCAATGTTTATGCCTTCTTCACGAGTATCAACGCCAACGGCCATTCGACCTCGACCTCCTCCTCCACTTGTACCGCCACCCCGTCCTGCGCCGACGCGCCGCTCAGCAACGACTTCCAAAACCGCATGGCAATGTCGCCTTCGGGTCGCATATTGTCCTCGGGATGCTGTTCGAGAAAGGTATGCAATGCACTGGCGGTACGGAAATACCTGTACAGGTCGTTCCACGTCATCCGCTTGCGCATGAGAACGGGTTGGGGCGAGGGCAAGTAGGGGTGGTACGCGCCTGCAAAAAAAATTAATGTGTAGGGATGAATGGCCGACCAGAGAGATTTAGAGACAGGCGCGTGGAACGCAAAGACGCACCTGTGAAATAAATGCGCGTGAAATCCTTGAATGCACCTGGGACGGCATCGTGGGGGTCTGGAATAGCGAGGAGATGGCCGTCGAGGATCGATCGTCCAGGCTGTTGCCAATAAGGGCCGATGGACGTCAACGGATCAGTACCTTGGAAGAAGTGGGATAGCTGGGGCGTCAAGGTGGGGTATTTGGGAAGTCGGAGTTCCGAGTAGTTCTGGGTTTCTGGCAAGTCAGGATCGGGGGACAAATACAATAAAGTAGATGGCGTCACTGAGGCGCAAGTGCTGGGGGGTAGGAGGGGGTAGGTGCGAACCACGTACCCAAATTGCAGCCGTCCCGTCTTTTCGCAGTACCCTCGCAGCCTCTGGCCACACCCTGGACCAATCGAACCAATGGCCTGCCTGTGCTGTACAAACAAAACCACCGCACCCCCCAAAAAAACCTCCAGAAGTAAGCCATCGCGGACGTCGAGCGTTATCGCCAAAAGACAGCGAGAAGAAACCGTACCGTACCAGCAATCATGAGATCCACGCTTCCCTCTGACAAGAACGTCAATCTCTCCGCCGGAGACTGTACGTACGTGATCCGGTCAGACTCCAGACCCACATGCACTGCTGCGACCGCGGCCGCATTGGACGACACGGCGAGGGCGCGACGTGCGGCGTCGACCATCCTCGCGCTGGGATCGGTGCCCACGATCTTCTTGAAAGGCGTCAGCTCGACGGTCGCTTGGCCTAACGTACCCCAAAAGGTGAGCGTATGATATAGTACGTCCCATGAGCCCTCACTGGCATCCGCGGCGCTCCGAGTACAGGAAAAAAATCACTTACCCGTCCCACATCCGAGATCGACAGCCGTATCCCAGCGCGCCCCGCCCTTACCCGCACCGTGAAAGCGAAAGATGTGGGCAAAGAGACCACGGGGATAGGTCGGTCGGGATGCAGCGTAAGAGATGGCGTCGAACGTCGGCTTGCCAAACGTCGCCATGAACTTCTGGACCTCACTGGTTACTGGTTGGGTATACTCGATGACAGTGAGAGTGTAGTGGTTTGGGCGTAAGTATATGTCCAGAACAATAGTCGATTGCCCGAGTACATGCCATCGGCTTTAATCGGGTCCGAACAACAGTTCGTACATGGATCCATTTCGAAAGTCTCGCGTTACAGTCAGAGGGTCGAGATGAATAACATGCATTGTGGTAAAACGACAACACAAAACAAACAAGGGATCCAGTGGTGATTCAGCCAACCCACGCTTTAACCCCGATCCACAAGCAGAGGGCACCTCCTATTCCGCGGCGAGCTCAAGCTTGATCTTGGCAATTGCGGCGGCGGGGTTCAAGCCCTTTGGGCAGGTACGCGAGCCTGACGGAAAATAGATAAGAAATGCATCACGAGGGAACGCTGAACGACGGACAGTTGAAGATGGTATGACACCTATACATGCTCATCTCGTTTTGAAGTTGTTCCTTTCTCTGGGCCCCATATGCATCCTATACAGTTGCGTCAGTCACAAAACACGACTCATCGTGACACAACACGTACGCGAGAATCTGCAATCCACCGATACGCTTGCATCAGCGTCGCAGGCCCGAGATACTCATCCTGGTTCCACCAATAAGATGGACAGCTGGTCGAACAACAGGCGCAGAGAATACACTCGTAGAGACCGTCCAGTTTCTTGCGATCCTCTTGTGATTGCAAGAACTCGCCTTTTTCGGGTGGGTTGTCATTTTGGAGGTAAGGCTTGATGGATTTGTATTGTTTGTAAAAAAGAGTGAGGTCAGGGACGAGGTCCTTGACGATGTACACTAGCGAGAGTAAAAAAAGGGGGGGGAAACGCGTGAGGTCGAGTTACGTGTGGAAGGAAAGAGGGGGGACGTCACGAACTGTGTGGAAGGGGATAGACCTTGGTGTCTTTGCTTGCGTTCCTGTCAATGCGGCATAGGCAGGCGAGGGTGTTTTGGCCATCAATATTCATGGCACAAGAACCGCAGATACCTTCTCGGCAGGAGCGCCGGAAGGTCAGGGTAGGGTCGACCTCGTTCTTGATCTTGATGAGTGCATCAAGTATCTGTACATACGCGTACAACGTCAGACGAGCCGAGAGTGGGGACGTGAGTGGATACGTACCATGGGTCCGGTTTGGTTGAGGTCAATGGTGTAGGATTGGAGTGTGGGTTTCATCTCTGGCTCGTCTGGATTCTGGTGCGCGTACGCGTGCATGTGAGCATGCATGTTGGAAGAGACGACTGGTTACTGACCCAGCGATAGATCTTGAACTCCTTCATCAAGGTCGGTTTCTCGGTAGGAACTGCCTGCGACCTTGCGGCGGATGAGGCAAAGGTGCGCAACGAGGTGCGAAGAGCACCCGAGCGTGCAGGAGAAAATGCCGAGTTGGCGAGGATGCCGTGCATGGCGAGTGAAAGATTCAAGGGGGACGACGAGGACGAGGAAAGTCTGGCAGTGGGACTTGTCGCATGAATTCGGACGGTTGTACGGCTGCCGCATCCGGAACCTGCCGTAACCAATCACAATCGAGCCATTTAGTTATGACTGTTACCGTTACAGCGTGTGCTTCTGCCACACACCGGGGACTATGACATTTTCATGATGTTTATAGTGTATTGAAAATAGCAAATAATTTTTGTTTCTCATTTTCCATGCCCGAAATTTTCAGAATGATATTGTTATGAAAATGTTCATTGAAGAAATATGTGCTTTTGTGTAACATATCGCAGTCATGAAAATGTCAAAGAAAACAATAAATTTAAGGAAATTATAAAGTTAACATAAAATTTAAAATATTGTCAATGCCTTTTCTAGCACCAGACACCGAACTTTTGGGCTTATAAAAATGATGGATGAAATATGTAATTTTGCATTGTCTTTTCAGTGGCCAGGAGTTTTTATATCACTTTATATCCCTTCAAAAAAGATAGTATTTTTGAAACAAGAAAAGTAATTGGATGCTCAGCAGGTGCTCAGCAGTCACTCAGTACCTGATTCAGCAGACAAGAACACACATAATAGTTATAGGATATATTGCTATAGTTTACAGGTTGTTCAAGAGCCATCTCTCAGCAGCTTCCCTAGCAGACATCACAACCTTTTTTGTTACCTTGTGGTATTTGAGCCTATTGTGCCATTCTGCAGCAAAATGGTAAGGGGGGGACCTGTACCATGGTAGTTGTGGATGTCCTCAAGATGCTTCTGAAACCATGCTTCGTCGTCTGCAGACCAATATCCAACATTTAATCCACATGCTTCCCATGTTGTTACAGGGGAACTCAAGGACGTTCCTAGCACAAGGATTACAGGCTAATCCATGGTCAATTTTCAATTTTTATACCTTTCTTTCATTTTTCTATGCTTTGATCTTTCCTTTTCTTCTTTTATCTTATCTTCTAAGAAAAGGGCAAGTAACTCTGTAAGTCCCAGCAAGTACAGAACACTTTTATCTATATTTTGGTGGTACTTTCACCTTTATCTATTCATATCTCACTTCCTTAGAGTCTTATCTCTACTATGGTAATCATATCAAGCCTCGATGACTTGATCTTATCTTATCTCGTCTCTTCCCTTTATGATTCACATT
>JBBPMQ010000190.1:0-36780 GCA_038090375.1 Boletus rubroflammeus | reverse complement strand
CTCTCGGTCGATAAACCTGGCCGACCCAGCTCCAACACACTCTTATCCATCTCGACCTCGCAGGCTCCGAAAGCGCTATCGGTCTGGGGCTCTTTCCCTGGTAGGGGAAGCGTTGCGGTCCTCGTACCATGTCTGGGACTTAGCAGTGCTTGCTTCGCCAACCTGGTTGTTTCGTCATGTCGCCGTTCGTCGTCTTCTGCACTAGAAGACGAAGCATGAGATGCGGAGCCAGATCGGGAGCGCGAGTTGGTAGAAATAATCGTAGGTGGGTAAGCATAGGTACTTTCAGTAAATCTGCTCGTCATGCTAAGGATAGATTTAGCATCGTCGGACAGAAGCGAGGCAGGCATGAGTGAGCTCGCATGTTCTGCAACGAATGGATCGGACGAGGTTCAGCACAAGAACAGGATTCATGCGGGTGAGTACACACCGCCTGGCGCTGAACCAGTCCAAATCGTGGCAGATCCGTTTGCACTGTTCGCTGATGGAACGGTCAAGTGGGAGGATTCATTGAGTGTTGAAGTTGCATCCGGGGCAGCAAGCCCTTTTCCGCGCTTCTTCATACCCTTTCGCGCACAAGGGTTCGAACGGCTAGAACGCGATTTGTGCGACTGGAAAGGGTTTTCGCCTTCTGCTTCGAGGAAGGCGCGGAAAGATGCATCCCGTTCGCGATCGGGAACGGCCCAGGGAAAGCGCCGTAGGATCATGCACACCTGTCAATTCAATTTCAAGGGTGAGCACTGGGTTTACGAGACCGTATGGAACAAATTGAATATAGCCCTGAGCCTAGACCGGTGTTGTCATGACATAATACCGGAGTGCCTTGGCGCAAAAGTGCCGTGGGTCAGAGCAGCGAGGTAGCAACGGAGCGATACGGAAGCATCAAAACATGACAACAAGAGACTCACGAAGATCACACCAACGCTCCACACGTCCGTTTTGCGTGGATCATAATTGCCACCTGCGAGGACTTCGGGGGCGAGATACGGGTCGCTGCCCACAATCCCGGATGCCTTGATTAGGCGTCCGTGTGTATGTGGCGCGGGGGCGTCTGGCTGTGTGCCCACGTATCCCATAACGGGACCGTTGGTAGGCTGGGCGGCGCCGGATGGATTTGGGACCAAGCCACCCATGTCCGAGCCAGGGTATGCAAAGACGACTGCGGTACCAAAGTCGATGAGTTTGACGACGTCGCCGCAGGTGAGGACACAGTTGTCGAGTTTGAGATCTCGATGGGCGAGACCCAAGGAGTGGAGGTAGGCCACACCGTTGCATATCTGACGGAAGACGCAAAAGATCTCTGGACGGAGCATCTTGGCGGACATGACGACGGAGAAGAGGTCATATGGGGCATATTCCATGACCTATGGAGGATGAGATGGGGGAGGAGGGTAGGAGAAGGGGGGGGGGGGATACCTCGTAGTAATGACCATGATCGCAGACGATGTCGACGGTTTCGATGATATTGACGTGCTTCAAGCAGGCGCCGACACAGAATTCGGCGCGGACCTTTTTCTCGTACTCGCGCTCTGTTTCGCCTGTGCGGCGTGGACGGAACTCTTTCACAGCATATACTGCGCCTCCCGACTTTGCACGGCCACGGATGAGACGGACAGTGCCTCCTGCACCGGAACCAAGTACGCGGCCCCACTTTCCATACTTTTTGGAAAGGTGGGCGTTTGTTGCGGATGAGAGGGAAGGGACGGGGTTATAGTAGGCAGAGGATGCGGGGGGCTCCGGAATGGAGGGGGGGGAGGGGGAAGGACGTTTTGAGGAAATGGTGGATGATGGAGAGGGAGAATCGGGGACGAGGAAGGACGAAATGTGTTTGTCTTTGTGGGTATCCTTGAGCTTTAATTTGTCTTTGTGGTGGAGGGCTTTGCTGATAAAAGTGGAGAAGAGATGGTGGTGATCCTTGTCCTTTGGGGTGTGGTGATCTGGAGGGACGAGTGCAGGGACGACGTCGATGACGGAAGAGGTGTCAAAGTCGAGACCTCTGCGTTGCTGCTGTGGCTGGAGATGGGGCTCGGAGGGGGTGTTGGGAGAGGTTGAATTTGGAGAGCTCTGGAGGGAGGAAGGGGTTGTGCTGGAGGAGGACTGAGGGTGGGTGTGGTGATGGGGGATGTGGTGGTTGAGGAAGCGCTTGAGGTCGTGGAGGGGACCGTGCTTGGGGACGGATGAGACGGATGAGGAGAGGGGATTGGGGGAGCGAGCACGGGTGGGGGTGTTGGTGTCGGTGGGGGAGTAGAAGGAGATGCGGCGGCGGAAGCGGGAGCGGGGCGGGGGAGAAGGGTCGGGGGATGGTTCGTCGACGATGGGAACGTCGAACGTCTGGGAAAAGAGAGAGTGAGAGAGGGGGAGACGATTATTTTGACGGGGAGTGGGCATAGGGATGGGGATGGGTTCAGAGGTCGATGAGGTCGAGGAATATGAGTGAGGGAGGACCCGCCGCATCGGATGGGCGGAGAGCATCGTGGAGTGGACCAAAGACCGACCAATCTAACCACTGGCCATTTTAGGAAAGCCCATCGGACCGATCACGAACTCGGCTGAGGTTGATGACTAAACATGCCGATGGGATCATTTCACGTGCGCTAGTATCTACCCGACATGTCGCTCATCCGTTCACTCCCGCACTCACCCGACATCCTCCGCATCCCTCTTCCGCTTCATCTCTTTCGAAACTTTATGCTGTGCTGCCTCATGTTTCGCCAGTTCTGCCGGCACCTTGGAGACCGGCGATTTCGATATCTCTGTTTTTAGATAAAACGAACGGCGTTAGTGCGGTACCTTACGGATGGATGAGATGAAACACCGAGGCAACCGTGCCCGAAGTGCGGGGAAAGAGTGGAATGCGGGGAACACACTGAGGTATTGGTTACGGCAGAGCCGCATCCCTCCCGCTCTACAACAGCCAAACGGTGCCGAAAGCTGGCAAGCAAGCGCGAACAAATCGAGAAAGCAACAAGCATTTCCTGGCATTCACTCCCAAGTCCGCACTCCAAAACCAATCCATCAAACAAGGTTTCCCGCACTTGTCCATGCCAGGCCCCAACTCCGAAACACCGGGATCGAGGCTCTGGACAAGCCATGCACACTGATGGATAACAGGGGCGGAGATTAAAGATCACTCCCCCAACAGAAACGCAATGTCGAAAACCGAGCGCGGGCGTGCCCGAATAAAAAAGTGCCCTAACAGTACAGATGCTGATCGTACCTTGTTTCAGGTCATACCTGTCGAAAAAAAGAATCAGCTCAACAAGCCAATCAGCGACTGAGGTAGGTACAACTACGTACATCACTTCGTCATCGTCGTTGGACAAAAAGGTGATCGAGGTACCCTGTTTGCCAGCACGACCAGTGCGACCTGTGCGGCAAAAACGTCACTTGTCACTCAGCATCCTTACTGTAATACTTACCAATACGATGCACGTATGCCTCGATCGTACCCGCCATTTGAAAGTTGATGACTAAGCTCACATCTTGCACGTCAATACCACGTCCAGCAAGGTCAGTAGCAACCAGGATGTCAGCCTCTCCCGACCGCAGGGATTGCAACGACGCCTCGCGCTGCTCTTGCGTCTTCCCAGAGTGCAGAGTAGCTGCTGACCACTGCGACACAATCAACCCTCTTACTCGGTGCGATTCGATAATATGACGTACCCCAGCCCGCGACAAATCCTTCGCCACCATGTCCGCCGTCTTCTTTTGGTTGACAAACACGATGATCGGAGACGCAAACATCCCGCCGTTGAGAATCTCCAGCACACGTTGCCTGCACCAACCGTTGAATTATACGATCAAGCACTCGATAGCGTTCACTTACTTTTTCTTCTCGTCCCCAATAACGAACTCGACCCGTTGCTCCACTGTATCGACCGCTCGCCCAGCCTCACCGATCGTGATGGTCGCAGGCCGCTTTAGATATTTTCTTGCCAGTCGCTCCACCGCAGGAGGCATCGTCGCCGAAAACAACGTCGTCACTCTAGTACGGCCATTGGCCATAATATTAGCACTCTCCTCGCCATCCACATCCATGGCATCTCCTCGCACTGTAAAGCCCTCTGGTTCACCTTCCATCAGTTCAGCAGGGAGCTTGTCAAGGATAAAGAGGAGGTCTGCCTCAAACCCGAGATGAACCATACGGTCCGCTTCGTCCATGACAACATAACGGCATTGAGAAAGGACGATGACATGACGTTCGATGACATCTTTCAGACGACCTGGGGTAGCAATGATGATCTCTGCACCCTCACGGAGGTTGAACTGTTGTTCTTCAACCGCACGCTATCATGGTGCAAGTCAATCATGGAAACTGGCAGGCAAATGGACGACATACACCACCGACGATGGACACGCAGGTAAATCCCAACGGACCTGCGAACTTGCGAGCTTCTGCCTCGATCTGTTGGGCCAGTTCACGAGTAGGAGCTAGGATTAATGCATAAGGTCCAAGGTGGCGATTGTCGTCCGCGAGAGGTGGCATGTTTGAGATGAAAGTAAGCATAGGAATGACGAACGCTGCCGTCTTCCCGGAACCTAGACTGCGTTCGGCGAAATTGTCCAGAAAATTTAACGAGCTTTACCCACCGGTCTCGGCAATACCAATGATGTCCCGATTCTGCAAACCGATTGGGATAGCTTGTCGTTGAATGGGCGAGGGTTCCTTGTAACCAATCTTTTCGATAACGCCGAGTATAGTTTGTGGGATCGTAGACTCTGCCCAAGAACGCAATGGGTGAGGAATAGAACCACCTGCAGAGGAAGAGAACGTTAGCATATGGACCGGATGTTGCAAAATAAATGCCCACCCCGTGCTGCAATACTGAAATCCTCCCTGAATATCCGCCAATCTCGCTCCTTCATCTCCGGAAGTGGTTTTTCCGACCAGTGCCGTTCGTCTATACCACTCTTTGCCGCCTTCCTCCTTTCCATGGCATCTGCGAGATTCGCTTCGACCCCTGTACCACGGTAGGCTGCCCCACCATCATCCATCCCACCTACTCGCCCACGACCAAACATCACCTGTGCACCCTGCCTGTTGGCGCCCACAGCGATGGGCGAATCGGATGCAAACGTGTCCTCTTCTTCCGCCCAGTCAAATACAAACTTTCTATCATTCATCTTCCGTATTTTACGTTTCTTGGTCGTTACTCCGAGATATCGATCCCGCAGGGCTGAAAGGTCGGTCTCTGTCATGGGGGGAACATGTGGCGTACTAGACTCGGGAAGCGTGCCGTTGCCGGAGGGCGTAGATGAAGCAGGAGTCGGGGTCGCATTCGATGACGGAGCATTGGAAGACTTCACGCGATCTGCGCGCGGGCCAGTCGGGATGTTTTCAAAGCCACTCCGAGATGGTTGGGCAGTCTGCGAAGGACGACGGTCGTCCTGCTGGTTGCCCCTACCTCTCCCGTCCCGTCTTCCATGACGACTGTCCTTTTCCGGATGACCATACCTCTCCTTGTCGTCTTCTGTACCAGACAATCAACGTTTGGCGACGGGCAATGGAGGAAGAAGAGCTTACGACGAGACGTGCCCCCGTATCGTGTTGCACGTTCCCTTTCTCTCTCTCGTTGACGCAACGCCTCGGCCTCCCGCTCAAGTACATCTCTATCCTGTCTCGCCTTCTCTTCGCGCTCCCGCTGCTCCCTGAGCTCGGTAGCTCGTTTGGCAATCGCAATCTTGGCACGTTCCTCCTTGGAGAGAAATTTAGGCTACAGATGGAACCCAAATGAGTAAGACCCAAGCAAAGCGTTCAAATGAACACACTTTTGCAGCAGCATCCTTCTCCGCCTTTTGTTTCAGCAACAACGTCTCAATGGAAATGGGTTCCGCCCTTGCGTTGCCAGCCATGGCGGAGAGATGAATAGCAGGAGCCGTGTTACCCGATTAGGAAGCACGTCATGCAAGGGCCGACACGTGACCGCCAAACCCTTGCTCATCGTCCGACACGACGGGCGCGAGAGAGACTCTCTGCTCGATCACTGGTGATCGGCGCTGACCATGCCTTTCAAGATGCCCCACACGACCAACACGAGCTCCAACATCGACTCACGCGTACAGTCTCCCCGCCCAGGGACACCTGAGCCATCGTCCCGACAAGGCAGGCGAAACACTCAGCCGGATGCCCAGCTCCTCGACGACGATGGCGCGATATCACAAAAGGTGTGCGATGGGTCCGTGTTGTTTTCGATGTTGCGCTTGACGCATCGTCCTAGTTGGAAGCGTGTCTCAAGCACATCTTCACGAAATATTGCACGCCTGCCCCACCTGCGGTTTTGCGCAAGACACATGGTCTTTCGCTGCTCGCACCTCCAGAAGGTGCATATCTCACCCAGGAAGGCTTGGACGCGTGGGCACGCGACACGAATGGTGCGCCGTTCTCCCAAGAGACCAAGGACGAACTCGTCGAGTTTCTCGATGTGACTGATGATGGTGGTCTGACGTACGTCTACGTCCCCCTTTGCACTCGTGCCCGTACTGATGGAACCTGTCGTACTCCTGTCTTTAGCCTCAAGGGATTCATGCAGATATATCAGTTGCAAACCGAAAATGACGAAGAAGAGACGTGGAGAGATCTCGTGCGTGTTTGTTCTTCTTTTGGGGGGTTACGTTGAGAGAGAGTGACGCTCTGATAGTCTAATCACGGGTTCGATCGCACGCTCACTCTCGTCTCCACGCGTCGGGAAGATGATCTTGACCAGCGTCCAGACTCGGAGCCCAAGCCTATACCTCCAAGTACAGAATCTTGTACGCATCGAGTCTTGCTTTGGTTGTTTGACTGCTTTGCTGATTGGATGTTACTTTAAACTGCCCCACAAGCAGAATTTACAGATAGGTATTTCACGGTCTTTGTTTCGACCTTTCATCGTACAAACTATCAAGCTGTAATGATTCCCTCCTCCAAAGTCGGTAGGAGGGAAGATGTAGAGACCCGAGACCCAGCTCAGCATGGTCTTCTACCCGTGGGTGTGCATTACCTACGTATTCCATGAAAAAATTCATGATAATGAACGTGAATACCCCTTTGATAAGTTTCGATTTTATGCCAGAAAGGAATCATTGGCCCATCACCAATCAGCAAGACTTTGTTCGTCATGCTTGACGCATCAAATGATGTTCATCATCGCTGGCAAAGTCGTTACATTCCACATTACAGAAAGACTGTAACGAAAGCGATATGCCCTGCTTGATTTGCATCTGCAACTTTCCTGACGTCTCGCCTGTTTGCTTATCCGACCCTGTGAGTGGACTGCTCACAAGGATGACATCGATGATCAATTGATCGATCATGATGCAGAATTATGTCGCGCGTTGCCGGAAGCATGACCTGTAATGCCGTACTACAGTGCCTGTACGTCTGTCACAGACATGTGTTCAATGTCTTCAACCTACCCGCACAACGCCGATATTCGCAAGCTCACAATTCCTACTTTACTGCAAGCATCTTGGTAGACGCAATTGGTGTACACTGCTAGCTGATGGCCTGACCAACTTGCGTCGACGACTCGACGACCGTCACGGTCGGACGTTGAATGGGAAAAGCGACTGAATGACGGCTTCGCAATGGCTCATCTTAATGCCGATGGGCCTGTCGACCAATTCACATCCCGTCGTGGTGGCCGGCCATTTCTAGACGCTGATCCTTACCCACCCTTTGCGCCGTTGCACCCACGGTGGCTCCCCCGCAGGATCTTTACGCTCGCGCTCATCTCGGCAGCAGATAGGTGACGGTTCAGGATTGTTATCACCATCTCGCCCTAGCACATAGGATGCCCTCGAGCATATCTTTGATCCAGACCGCGACAGAGATCCCATCGCGTGCTATTTCAGACGCGAAGGAGAACTTGGACAAGGCTGAAGCAGACCTCGTCCAGTTCCCTGAAGGGGGTACTGCAGCATGGTGCATGGTCATTGGCGCGTGAGTGTCGTTGTTTCCTCTGAGCGATAATAGTTATCGATCTGTTGCCATGACAGGGCACTAGTCCAGTTCTGCGGTTTCGGGTAGGCGAGGTCATCCACTTTTGCAAGCGATGAGCGTACTCACACGAAAAAAGGTACACCTCGTCCTTTGGCGTTTATCAAGGTACGGACCCCTTGTGAATCCCTTTGTGGACTTGTATTGACAGTTGCAGACTTTTACACCCTCCATTATCTAACGAACGAATCCACGTCTGCGATATCGTAAGTCTCGTCTAGAGCCTTGGGTGGTTGTTGAACAAACCTGCTTGATAGTTGGATAGGAAGCATCAATGCGTTTCTGGTGACTGGTTTCGGTCTCGTTGCAGGTGTACTCTATGACCGGGGTTATTTGTATGTCCCAACCATCTCGTGCGTTGTCAAGTACTCAATGCTAATAGTACCAAGCTACCACCTGTTAATTGGAGGATCGTTGTTCCAGTCGTTCACCTTGTTCATGCTCTCCCTCACCCAACCGGGTCAATATTATCAGGTCCGTCATCCTGCTAACAAGATATTCTATGTCCCGTCCCACCAACTCGGAATGACAGATCCTTCTTGCTCAAGGGATCGGCCTCGGAATTGCTCAGGGGCTTGTGTACGTCCCGACCATGGCAGTGGTATCCCACTATTTCCGCCGACGTCGCACGCTTGCAATGAGCCTCGTCGCCTCTGGATCGTCACTTGGATCGATCATACACCCCATCATGTTGAACAACTTGTTTAACCGGAGCGTAGGCTTTGCCAACGGTGTACGAATCAGCGCCGCCTTTGTCAGTGTCCTGCTTCTGATCGCCTGTATCCTTATACGCACGCGGTTGGAGCCACCTAAACATCCTGCAAATTACTTGACCGTCGGAAGGGCTATCGTCCACGACGTGCCTTTTTGTATCATGGGCATTGGGTAGGTGTTTTTTCCACGTACCATGGCTGTCCCTGATGTATTATCCTACCACTACGGTAGATTGCTATGCTTTCAGATCGGATTATATTTCCCGCTGTTTTACTTGCAATTAGATTCCGTCAAGCATGGAAATTCAGAGACGTTTGCGTTCTACTCTGTACGTGATCTGCTACTACCACCTGGGCCAGTTGATATCTGACAGATCTATTACTCGTCCAGTTGGTACTTATGAATGGGGGAAGCTTGATAGGTCGATTGTCTGCCGGATTCATCGCACCCCGCGTTGGTGTGCCCAGGCTCATGATCATATCGACCGCCGCGTGCGGCATTCTCATCCTCGGCATGATTGGTTTGAGCAGCGTCCCGACGGTCGTGGTACTCGGGACGATTTATGGGTATTTTGCTGGCGTTTGTCCGTTTTTTTTTGGTCCCACTTCGGTCGGACCGATCGAACTGAACGTGACGTCCACTGGCAGATATCGCATTGTTGTCGCCGCTCATGGCTCTCCTTACGAGTGATCTCTCGGAACTCGGGTTCGTTGGTCCCCACACGCCCAGTTGTTTAGGCCCGAATGCTCATCCAACCGATGATCCAATTATACAGTGCTCGTATGGGAATTGGGATGACGGTCACCGGGATCGGTAGTCTTATCGGTGCGTCCCTCGCCTGGAATTATCTCATGCCATCGCTTGACACCGTGTTCATAGGGGGGCCCGTCTCGGGTGCGCTGCTGACCTCACAATACAAGTGGTGGCAACCCTCACTCTTCAGTGGGGTACGATCTCGTCGATCCATCCAGAGAGTAGCGTACTGACACGATTCGGTAGCTCATTGCCCTCACTGGGTGTTCGTTGTTGACGATGATGCAACTCGCGCTGACACGTCGTCAGAAACGCTCGACCGAGAATCAGGGGCCTTGAGGCTCAGATGCCGCGAGAGGCAAAATAATTAAAAGGTCCGAGATGTGTAGGCGTAGCTAACATGACTATCCACTGTACAGTCTATGGATGCACAGTCTATGGATGCAATGCATTGAGCGTCTTAAAGCAAGCCAGGGCTATCCCGGCGGTGGTGATATAGATCAAGATACGGCCCGCAAAAGGGCTATCTGTCAAGAACGGGTATGGGACTAGAGTCAGGCATGGCCGATGGGAAAAAAAAAGTCAGACTCCCGGATGATGGGGGTGTCGAGATAAGAAACTCACACGATCCGTTGAACGTGGCGCAATATTCTACGAAGAAAGCATACCAGACGGTAAATACGAGGACGGCTACCGGGGCAACCTTGTAGACGTGGGTCTTTGAGAAGTTGGGTTGAAAGACGAAAAAGTCGATCAAGAGGGTGAATAAAGGCGAGGCATGCAAGGCCAGATCGGTCGTGAGGGGGAGATGCATGAACTGCGGTGGGGCGCCGGACAAGGGTTGCGATTCGTCAATGGAACGCATGATGAGATGTGGGAAGCACAAAAGGAGGGACCAGTAGATGGACGAGATGACGAATTCCAACTGCGGTGAGAAAAAGGGGGGTAGAAAGTCAGCTTTTGGTTTGTGCGGATGGTTCGCTTACGGGCAATGATATCATCATGAGTGCCCTCTTGACATCACGAACGACTGTGTTGTTAAGTTGTCAAGTATGTCAGTCCGTGGACTCGCCGTCTTGCTACGACGACACTCACTTGCCACGGACGGGAACAAGTCAGAGAATAGACTGACGACCATGCATGACCATGAAATGACCAACCTATCACAAGCCCCCCCCCAAAAAAAAAAAAAAGTTAGCCCTGGCCGCAAGCACTGGTATCGGATGACATTTACCCTTGGTTCGTTAGAAACTGGAAATAACCACCCTTTTGAGCCCTCATCCACTCCCCGACTACAACCTGCTCGGTCAGACTGACCCACCCCCACGCCATGACGCCTGCCGCGGTTGCATGTAAAACGAATGCCAACAGTCGTCGCATTAGGTTCACGGTATTATAGTCCGAATGGGGTTTGTTGACGGAAACCGTACTGAGGGGGAAAAAGGTCAGCGTGTGTGAGTTGGCAAGGGGCTGCGCTGCGCTGGTGGCAGCGCCAACCCCGGCCGTAGCCATACCTGCCATCATGAAACAGACCTCGTCATCCACTCGCCCGGACGCCGAGCGCTGACTCATTGCGGAATAGTATCAGGAACCAATTGAGTGACATGACGCCGACGGGTCCACGAAGAGTAACCCGACCTGTCAAGTTCCTGACCAAGACCCCCCCCCCCCGTTTCAACCAATTTGAACGACGACGATGTGGCACCTCCGCGCCTTCGCTCCACTGTCCCGCCGCTCGCTACATGTCTCTTCTGCATCTCGACACCTAGTCGGACCCAACGACCCCAGCTCCAACCTCCGCCCCATCATCTACACCGACACACCCACCCCAACAACATCGTACTCCCAGGGACAGCTCGAATCGCACGTCAACCACCCCTACTCTCTCAACGAGTTCACAGACGTCCCGCACGACCATACTCTGGAGCTGCAGTACAAGCTTGCTCGAGAACAACTCGACGCGTTCAATCACAATTTCTGGACAGACGTATGTCGTTGATACATCCCGTTGGATCCCGTTCGTTCACTCACGGCTATATATGCCAGAGCAACACTCGGTTTGAAACAGCCAAGCAATCCGTCTTGGCGTCTCTTCCCGAATCTGCCTCACCTGAAACGCATGAAAATGCGCTCTCAGAGTTTTACAAAAAATGGGTGATGCAGGAAAAAACGAGACAGGACGAATACTCCACCGAATGGCGAAAGCGTAATTGGGACAACATCCTTCTCGCAGCTCGCGTAGAGTACCAACGCTTCAAGTGGCGCATTCTATGACGATACAACAAGGAGGACGGACGAGTAAAACAGCACTCCAACATCGATGTGTTTTTAGGGTGGCCAACTGGCATGTGGGTCCCAAGTACAACAACCAACTATCACCGCATTTCATATCCTAGTTCCTCCATAGCCAACTCCCTCACTCTAAAGTAGACATCCTCCAACTTCATCTTCTCCACCACTGAACTCTCAGCCCTAAAGTCTCTTCCCAACTCGCCCACCATCTCAACCGGCATACCAGGGAATCGTGATGACGTCTCTGGCATGAGCGGGACGGGTAGACACTGCAAAGGATCGAGGTCGAAGCCCTCTGGCGATGATTCATTTGGAGAGGCCGATACAATCGTTGGTAGAACGAGAACGAGGGTGTGGTACAACGCGGTCGCGCAGAAGCGAGCTTTTAGTTGAGCGTCGGTAACGTTGACTGTTTGGCGGATGGCATTCCAACTGTAAAGTAGGGTTATGAATACATACAAATAAGAAATATGCCAAGCGGACGTACTCGTCATGGTAGTACACTCGACACCAAGTCCTTCTGAATGACGATAGTCGTCGAACATCTGGGGTGCCCTGAATGACAGATTCAGCATCCCGCTAATAGAACACAGGAGAATTTACTTCAGCTCTTGCAAGCAGATGCAACGCGGTTGCATAGTCATCCATGCTGTCCACATTGTCTTTGAGCGTCAGCACATCCACCACGCCTTCAACGTTCAACACCTTCCCCTGCAACATGTCCCTCACATGGTTTTTGAGTACCTGTCCGCGTCCGTGAGTACTACAAGCCACATCAGGTGCAAATACGCACCATGATGAGGCCTTTCCGCTCGCTTTCCTTGAGTTTTTTGGCTTTTGCAGATAGAACGGTATCCACTTGCGCGTCCAGGCTGTTCCTTTGTTTTCCGCGCATGGTGCTCACCATACCTTGGAAATCTGCGAGCAACTTCTCCTGCACGGCAACAAAGTCCAGATCATCATGAAACGCTACCACGAAGGTCGTCAGATTCGGAGAACAATGACCCCCAAAGTAGGTTAGCACCGCACCATCGAGCATCGTTTCATCCAACGTCCCACCTTCTTGCAAGTTTGCAAGCTGAGAGAGTTTTCCAAAGGAGAGCGTGAACTAACCATCCAAGAAAAGCAAGTTAGCGCGACTACGAGGAGAGACACACGGGGATATGGAACAACTGGAAAGACGGCAGACACGTACATGTTTCACATCGAGGTTGCTCGCTCCCGTTGCCTCTCGTAACAGCCTCCCGCTCGCGTCTCCAAACCTGTCCCTCCCCATGTCGTTGATCCAGGCGATGGCATTATACTCTGACCTTGCCACCCACTCTTCGCCTTCTCTCCCCTTGCCTTTCTTGTCTTTTGCAAAGAGCTTGTCCATGATGGGACCCCATACGCTTTCCTCTGCAAAGACGACACGAGCCTCGCCTTGTTCGATACACCATCGCACGACTTCGCTGCCGAACTCATCGCCGTATCTGGAAAGGTAGTTCTTAATGAGGAGCGCCTGGGGATTCGAGGCAGGGGGGTATGGTGTCGGGCGGAGGAGGAGCGAGGCAAGGGAGGGAAAGTCAGTGTAAGTGGTTGCGAGGGCGAGGGCTTGCTGGAGGTGCGAAGCTACGCCTAAAAACGAGGTTCCGTTAAGAGAAGCTCGACGAAGAACAATGTTCTGAAAACAACATACGCAGGGTCTCAAGGACCTCGGGCCTAAGTTGCGCAAACTTATCTTCTAGCTCCTTTCTGTCCGTCTGCGAGTTTGGATCATCAGCTGCCATTGGACTGGGGGCCAACAGAGTACACGTTAACAAAGGGATACAAGGGAAACAAGGAGTACTTGCCTTGCGAGCCAATCCAACCTCTCCTGCACACATGCAAACAACAGCGTGGCCAGTTCAGGTAGCATATCCACCACGTCCTTTCTGGGATTGTTACCCCCAGTAACCGTAGCCACCTTCGTCACGGAAGCAACGAGCTTCAGTAATGCATCAATGACAGCGGGTCTACTTGTCCACGGTTTGATCATTGGAAGCTCGACACCATATACGCCAAGGTTATATGCGCGGTAAGCAAGTGCAGCTTGAAGCGTTGCCTACGAACAAAGAGCGATCCAGTTAGATACGCGGCTCCGACAGTCGGAAAAGATGAAGACGACTGACCACAACGGCTCCGCCGAGCTCTTTCAGGGCCCCAGCACTCCCATACCCACTCCCTTCTAGCTGACCCAGGTAGTCCACCATGAACACCAATAGTCTTCCTACATCAGACACACAATACTTGAAGAAGTCTCGTGTGATATCTTGTGTGGGGGTTGGCTCGGGCATCGGCGGAGATGTCGGATAAGACGAAGGAGTCGAGGACGTGGTATGGGTGGCAGTGAATGCATGGATGGTATCTGTGATAAGGGAATGAACTGCGCCAGCACTGGGCAATGTCAATCTCAACGTCAGGATAGCTTTATAAGTTGGCTCACTCGATGTGTTCGTTCAATCTGACCCAAAGCTGATGGCATGCGTAGAGCTTCTCAGCGTCGGTCGCTAGGCGTTGACGACTTCTTTGAGACATCTAGTAGGATCGTATGAATCAGCACGGGTATTCTCCAATCCAGTTTTACTTAATCCGTCGCGGTGATGAAGGCGTCTCTTTTTGAACGACAGCAGGGTGATCAAGAAACTGAACGACATCGCACTAACCTTTCCCAAAGCACCATTATCGTTGATGAACCTGATGAGCCAGCTTAACCGTTCTTTCCGCGCCGTCAGTTGGTAGGTAAGATCATGGTTCGGCCGGACAATTTCAGCATCTGAAGCAACGGGTGGCCGATCAACATCAAACAGCCAGTGTGGAGAAGCAAGACAGGAAGGCGAAACCCGAAGGGCAGAACGAGGGAACTACAGCTTACCACTAGCCACCACCGCAGCGCTAATACCTTCTGCAGCGCGCATGAGCGCTTCTCCGTCGAGTACCGGCGAAGGTGGGAGAATGAAATGCAAAGGATTGGCAGGGATGGGTGAGTATAATATGGCTTGTTTCAAGGTAGCTCTGAGCAGATCGGGGAGGGACCTGTTCCACAACATATCAATGACACGAGAAACCACGGCGTAAAAGCCAGAAAAAGCAATAAAGGTATCACTCACTCAGCCTTGAATTCTTGCACTTTTTCTACGTCCAATGAGATTCTCAGCATCGAGTCGCCTGTTACCATCAGGACCTCAGCCTCATCTACCCCATCTCCACCATCAGTGTCCATGCTGCTGTTCGGATCTGCATGGTCAAGAGTGATGACCGGGGGGAGTGCGGAAAGCCCGAGGAATCGGTCACTCGAAGACTTGAGAACAAGACGGTCGTGGTAAGGAGTATCTGGAGCAGGTGCGCAGTAAGATACCCAATCAGCGAAAGAGAGAGGAGCGAGCGCGTACCTCGAGCACAGATAATTACGACTTCGCCAAATAACACTGCAATGACCGCTCCTCCAGAAAGGAGTGTCAACCGTGGATGCGCAGGCGGAGAAGAAGCATTCTGATAACATGTTTAGATCCAAGATTAAGGGTATGCCATCGAAATGAGGAAAATGAATGAGCCTTGACCCAAATTCGACTGCACCAGAAACACTCACAGCAACATAAGGTACTACAGTGACGCCATCGACACCCCACGAATCACCATGTGCCACCAGGTGGAGGATGACATACACCCGACGAGGTCCAAAGCTGAACTGGTCAACAAGCATCGCACCAGGGTCCTCCTCGGTGCCTGTAGAAGCATAGGAAACCAAGAGCACAAGCGTATTTGGACTTGGCATCTTATGATTAACAAGAATGAGATTGCTCTCATGAATTTGCTTACCCCTCAACAGCTAGGTCAACACCCTCAAGATCCTCTATACCAACGCCCCCGCCGATTGCACTCCGGACGACCTCCGCCACATCTGCCTCGCCCGTCAACGCTTCCGTTCCCAATGCCCATTTCTGGATCCTGGTCTCCACCAAAACAAACATATCGTTGCCAGATGATGCCAGTGCAACAATATTACCCGGTTCCGGGCGTACTGCCGGGGACGGTGCTGACCATCCCAGGAGGCGCGAGAGAGAGAGGGAAGAAGATGGTGTTGGAGGGGCAAAAAGCCGCACTGTGAGGGTGTGTTTTCCACCTTGAGAGGTGATCCCTAACCGAAATATCCTGCCCGTAGATGTGGCAGCTAGGTACGCATATGCCCCTCCAGAATCCCCGCCGAGACCCCGTAGATCGGTTCGAACAAAACACGAGACATATTCTGATCCGGCGGCCTCAAGAGGGAGATACACCGCTTCGAATGTGCCTCCTCCTGAAAGTCCAGAGGAGATCGAGGGCCAAAAACGCGTCGCTCCGGTAGGGGAGACGAGGATGATACCTGGTTCGATGGAGCGCGAACGGGAAGGAACAATGGCATGATGTGGTGCAAGGGATGTGACATTTGTATGACTGGGAGAAAGAGGACACGGAAGGATGTAACATGTTGGGCTTGGAGAGGTTGGCTTGAGTGTGGCATGCGACCAGAGAAAGCAGGTCTTTGCAGACGCGACCAGCGTGTACCCCGAGGTGACGTCTACGCATCCGGTATACGACTCCACCAGAAAATCTACGTACAACGAATGTGGTGAACTGAGTAACTGGTTAGCTCGTGACGGTGCGCACCTGTGGATCGGAGAGCTTGTTTGACTTCCACTGGCAGTGCGCCATACAAGCCGACTATCAGCTCCTCTGTTTTTGCGAATGTGGTGTCTTTTTGGTTCGATGTCCTCTCTGTCTGTGCATATGCCCCAGGTGTCAGTGCTTCGTCGACCTCCATCCCGGACTCTGCCACTGAGTGTGGAGGAGTAGCGGCCGGCGCGACGCGGTGAGCACCGACGAGCCTGCGTGGTCGAGATGGCGTCCCGGACGGCGGCCGCGATGTCGCATATCTATGAGTCCTCCGAGGTGGTGGAGAAGCGAACGTCGCCATTGAGTTCGTGGTGGTCGTGCAAGCCGTGGAGAAGTTGTGCAAGGCTCTCTCTCGCTTTGACCGGTCGTATATAAACACCCGAAAATACAACTTGACCACCACCATGACTGCTATCTCCATTCCAACAGGGTTCCGATGTCTTCCTCTGTCATTGGTCCAGCTGTCGTTGTCTACCGTCTTAAAGTGTGGACAGTCATTCCGGTGGACGAGTTATCCTGTCTGTGATCCCTCAGCACCTCCCGCATACAGTGAATACCGGTTTTGTCTACGAGATCGTGTTGTCTGCTTGAGACAGTCTTCCGAGGCACTCTTTTATCGATCCGTCTTTCCCGACGGATATCTCGACCCAGCGCAAGCAGATACCCGCGAGGAGGAAACATTGGTTTGGCTCAAGGACTACTTCCAGCTGGACGTCGATCTCGTCAAGCTATATGACGAATGGAGTGAATGTGATCCCGTCTTTCGCAACGTCCGGTCCCGTTTCCCTGGCATCCGCATGCTGCGACAAGACCCTTGGGAGAACCTCGTCTCGTGAGTAAACAGAAAGTACTGGTCTCGAGATTCAACACGATCGCATGTAGATTCATCTGCTCTTCGAATAACAACATTGCACGTATCACAAAGATGGTTCATGCTCTTTGCAAGCACTACTCACCGCCCCTCTTGTCCCTCGAACCTCCAGTTGCTGACTCGGACAGTACGGAGAAGGATACGATTCATCATCCCTTCCCACCCCCGAGTACTCTTGCTGCTCCTGAGGTTGCAACGAAACTGCGATCCCTTGGCTTTGGATATCGTGCAGATTTCATCCAGCGAACGGCAAAGATGCTGGTTGACGAACGTAACGATACTACGATGGATTCAAGTGTACACTGCGTCATTGAAGCTGCAGAGAAGTGGCTTATGACCTTGAGGGACTTGGATACCCCGAAGGCAAGAGAGGAGTTGCTCAGATTTGTTGGTGTGGGTCGCAAAGTTGCTGACTGCATTTTGCTCATGAGCTTGGACAAGGTATCCTCGGATTTCTGGCTCCCAGACACGATACTGACTTCGATGGCATAGAGAGAAGTTATCCCGGTGGACACCCATGTTCATCAAATCGCAATGAAACATTACGGGTTGCGTTCCCTTGGAAGTTCAAAGAAGGTTTCCATGACCCCAAAACTCTACGATGAGATCAACAGCAAACTGGCTGACACATGGGGCGAATACGCTGGTTGGGCACATTCAGTGCGTGGTTAACATCACACGCAAAATCTCGAGCTCATAAGAAAATCAGGTTCTTTTCACCTCTGATTTAAAGGTTTTCACCTCCTACGGAATACCAGCATCCCCTTCTAGTACCTCGATGGAAATTACTCCAAGTTCAACCCCAACTCGAGCCAGCCGGCCCTCGAGCAATAAACGGACGAGGAAGACTGTACCGCATGAACTTGCGGTAATTATCGACCCGACGTCGCAGGATGATGGTAAGAAAGATACCAGCCTCGCTGAGAGAGTCAAGAAGAGACGGAGGGGCTATTGAATAGATTGGTTGTGGCTGTGTCATACATGTCTGTCTTGAAGTAGTGCAATCTCAGCATCGCTCAAATTGCGTGCAGGATGTCTCATACGAATCCCATACAAGAAATCATAGACACGACACACGAAAGCGATCGGGAAGACCACTCTTCCGGATCTGAGGCAGAACATCCAGGACACAAAGACAACTCCCCGGATGCACCACAAGCGTCGTCATCCAAACGCAAGAAGAAGAAGAAATCTAAAGCTACCAGAATCCTGGACTCGTTGCACGGAAATGAGACACCGCAGTCTGTTGTAGATCACGTCGTTAAAGCTGAGCAAGGCGCCGGAGTATCTTCACCGGACGTGGAGGCTGTTAGGCAAGCACTGAACCACTTGAAGCTTATGGACGCGCTCAAGGGGAAGATGAGTATTACTGGGCGCGGAAAGAACGCTCTTGGAGAGCACAAGGTAGCGTCGCCCACTTTTTCACACTTCATCTTCATTGCGCGTAATCATCCTTTCCAAGTTTTGGGCAACGCAACCCGTCCCTCAACTGGGTTAGCCAGATCGCCTTCATCCAAGGGCATGTTTAACTATTATTATCACCCAGGTGATCAACCACCCACTGAAGATGGGCATATCGAGCCGACCAAGGCAATAGAGGAGGTTCGCCAAGAGCCATATCCATTGCCAAAGGACTTCGAGTGGTCTACTCTGGACCTTAATGACCCCAAGCAGGCATGTGCTATACGGGTTCCACTAAATTTCTACGCTCAACCGGGCCCCAGATCAAAGAGGTTTATGACCTACTGTCACTGAATTATGTCGAGGATGACGAGGCTGCCTTCCGCTTCAAGTACAGTGCCGAATTCCTTGAATGGTATACCCTCTCCTTTATCACGGTAGACGGCAAAGAGTTAACGCCATCGCAGGGCCCTCAAACCACCGGGTTATTATAAAGAATGGCACATTGGCGTTAGGGTCTCTTCGAACAAAAAACTCGTCGCTTTTATCTCCGGTGTTCCGATGACCCTTCGCGTGCGTCAAAAGTGAGCTTTCTCGTGCACTCCTGGCTACCTCGAGTTTGATCCCATGCAGCGTCTTTCGCGCGAGCGAAATCAACTACCTTTGTGTCCACAAAAAATTGCGCTCGAAGCGACTCACACCTGTACTCATCAAAGAGGTCACACGACAAGTCAATCTCTGTGGGATAGCTCAGGCGATCTACACCGTCGGGCTTCTCCTTCCAACCCCAGTCGCAACTTGCCGGTGTGTTTCGTTTGTCCTTGCATCAAGTATAATTATCTCACGTCCATGCAGGTACTATCACCGTTTGGTCAACGTACCGAAACTCATTGATGTAAAATTTGCTTACGTCCCACGAAACATGACTCTTGCCCGTATGATTCGCATCTACAAAGTAGATCCCAAGACCACATTACCTGGTCTGCGCGAGATAGAAGAAAAGGATGTCCCCGAAGTGACAGATCTTTTCGCGCGATATATGCAGCGCTTCGACATGGTCCCCCTCATGACCATCGATGAAGTGCGACATCAGCTCCTCAGTGGGAAGGGAGAACTGGATCAACCCTCGGAAAATAATAGACGATCAAAACAGGTGGTGTGGACATACGTTGTCGAGGTGAGCGGTGTTGCACGTCACAATCATAGATTTCATGCCTCAACCTTTTTTTTCGGGCGCGTGGGGCAGGATCCTGAAACGCACCGTGTGACCGACTTCTTCTCGTTCTACTCTCTTCCATCGACGGTGATTAATAGCCCCAAGCACGACGTCGTCGAGGCATGTTACCTATTCTATTATGCAAGCGATGTCGCATTCGCACCTGGAGAAGACACTGAAGTAAAACTGAAGAAGCGGCTCAGCCAGCTGATTGGAGATGCAGTGATCATCGCCAGCCAAGCAAAATTTGACGTATTCAATTCAGTCAGTCTGATGGACAACATGAGCTTCCTGGAGGATCTCAAGGTAAGCTGTGGTAAACACGTTTTATTTTGCTGTTTGGTCTCATACGGATTCGAGTTTGGTGCGGGGGACGGCTTGCTCAACTTCTACCTGTACAACTGGAGAACGGCAGCAATGGCAGGTGCCACAGCTCTCGGTAGTGTGGAGGCTGGAAGAGGTGTCGGTGTGGTGATGCTCTAGGCCATTTGGCCAACGGACGGCCGGTAACTAAGGGTTCTGGTATAGATACTTGTACCAGTTCGCTTGCGTTGCACAACCTTAACGTTTGATCAACTCTGCCTGAACTGTCTCTATATAAATACATCGTACACCCATCCCATCCACCCTTTACAACATTTCAGTCGCTATCGATCTCGATAATATCATCGTCATCTACACCCCAATCTGGGGTTGGACTCCGTCGTTTGGACTGCGATTTAGTCGGCAAGGACGTGCCGGTGATACCAGTAGCTCCAAGTGAATGGCCCCGGAAGCTTGGAGGGACATGCGGCGGTGCTGGCGTCCTTGAACCAAGGGTTTGCCCGGTACCCCATGATTTCTCACTAGCTTGCGATTGCGAAGGGGAGGCTGCCTTCTCTTTCCCCTTGGTTGACATCGTTTGAACAGGTCGACCATTGAGAGTGTTCCCAGAACCGGTAAACGTTGGCTAGGAATTGAAGCGGGCGTGAGTGAGAGCAGACATGCCAAAACATGGTACGCACTGGAGGGCTTGAAGGGCCGGCAGCTATTGATGGTATGGGTTCGGGAGGCGTGTATGGGACGACGTTGAAGCCGAAGAACAGCTTTCCGAATGGAAGGTTCAACGCTGCCGGTACCTTGACCTCAGATTCCAACGTTTCGCTCGTGACAACTTTCTGCTGACTGAAGGAAAAAGAAAAATCAGCAAACTGTCGCACCGAAAACTGGCTGAACAAACCTTGTGCGTATAATTTTGCTGCCATCGGTAACGTCTTCCACGCCACGATGACTGATTCCCTTTCCTTTGGTCTTCCGCCCTGTTAGAGTTTCGCCCTTTCCCTTAAAACTTTCCCAGTGGTCACCGCCCTTGCTCACAGCGGAGTTTCCGGCCGCAACAAATCCACCTGCAAGCGATGACGACGGGCGAGACGATCCCGGGGATGATGAGTTGAGATCAATCTTGAGTTTTGATGCCATTGTCGCGGGGGGAGGCGCTTTGGGTCGTTCGGGTTCTACATAACCAACAGGGGGAGCGAAATCGACCTCGAGATCGGTGTCAAGAACACATATGCCTCCTCCACCTGGCGTAACTTCCATGACAAGAAAGCCGAATATCATTGAGTTATAACATATCTCAATGATATCTCCTTGCGTGAGAGCGGAGAAATTACGGAGTGCTTGTTCTAGACTGTGCGCACGTCAGCTACGAACAGTAAACTATGGTCCGAAACTGGACATACACAGCCTTGGGATCGGAAATCTCGAGGAAGTGAACAGTTTGAGGTTGTAGCTTCACGAACTTGCCCTTCTGGAGTTCTGTACCGGTAATTCGGATAGGATCACCTTCCTCGAGCCGGAGAGTCTTCATCATCCAGTATGGAAGATGTACGATGCCCTCCTCTGCAATGAATTCTAAAACACCCGCGTGTGTGGACGCTGCAGGATTCGAAGGATTACGAAGCTGGAACATCCACGGTGATTCGAGGTCCAAGTTGGTGAGATGAGCCAATGCAGAGGGTGGCATGACAACTAGTTTTTGAAGGAGATGAGCGTTAAGTGGATAGACGCGATCCAGCAGACATACTCTTTCCACCGTAGGACAGATTCTCTCGCTCCCTACCGGGGAGCATGGCTACGCTGTAGGCCTTTAGATACTCATCGTATGACCTAGCTGGGGGACGGCCAATCCGAGGGCCAAGCCCGCCACCAAATCCTCTACGATGATCCAGGATGAGATCCCGATACATGAACAACTAGGGAAGACGTACTGAGCAAGCTGGGCAAACAGTCCTCCTGGGCCGCCGAGGCCATTCTGGTTGCCAAACTGCAGCATCGGTCAGTGAAATAGCACATCTCTGGAGGTAACGCTCACAAAATCCATGGAAGAATATGGTTAGCGAACAAGAGGGATCTTGACGAGTTGCGCTGGGGCTGAGCGTACGCAATGCTCCTTTTACGGCAAAGGCCGTGGCATCCAAATCGAGAAGGGCTGAAACGCGTCGATTACAAGTTTCCTCCTCCAAGAGTCGTCGATAGCCCATCCATCACGTCCGATCCCATTCTAGTTCAACATAATGACCACAAAAGCTGTACCAGCCCCGCGGTCTGGCTCTAATGCCGCTTTCAACGACAAGGTGAGCCATATGACACTCACAACTCCCTCTCGAACCTCATGGAACGCGTCCCCAGGGTAAGCCCATGGAACTGCGCATGTCCAACTTGGTGGCTGCCAAAGGTTTGTTCGTTGTGTCAGCCCGCTCTTACTGGCTTACGATTCTGCGCAGCCATCAGTGATGCTGTTCGTACATCACTCGGACCAAGAGGAATGGACAAGATGGTATCGACTTGCCGATCTCTCACTAAGGTGTTCCAAAAATGTTGATTGAAATTGTAGATCCAAACTTCCAAAGGCGAGGTGATTATCACGAACGACGGTGCGACAATCCTGCGGAGTATTCAAGCGCTACACCCCGCTGCTAAAATGGTAACTTTGCGTCCAATACTTGAAAGCAGTGATTTATTGTTTCCTCAGCTCGTTGACCTGTCCGCTGCTCAAGATGTAGAGGCAGGCGACGGCACAACCTCGGTTGTTGTCCTGGCAGGTAGCCTTCTCGGCGCAGCAGAAAAGATGCTCGTAAAGGGAATCCACCCAACGATCGTCGCGGAATCCTTTCTCAAGGCATCTGTCAAAGCTGTGGAGTACTTGACTGAAGTATCAGTTCCAGTCGACTTGAACGATAAGGCAAGCCTACTCCGCGCAGCCAGCACGTCGTTAAGCTCCAAGGTCTGTATTGCCTCTTAACGATATGTCGAAGATCTTATCGTCCTCGTAAAGATCGTTTCTCAATACTCTTCGATTCTTGCGCCTATCGCTGTTGCCGCTGTCACTCGTCTCGTGACGCCCCAATCTTCAAGTGTGGACCTTAGAGACATCAGGATAGTGAAGAAAGTCGGTGGTACGATCGAAGACACCGAGCTTGTGGATGGTGTGGTCTTGAACCAAAATGTCATCAATGCCGCTGGTGGTCCAAACCGCGTGGAAAAAGCTAAGATCGCTATAATCCAATTCCAACTTAGCGCACCAAAACCCGATGTAAGTCTCCCGCACATCTTGGTCTATGCTATTCATCCATCGTACGCAAAAAAACCTAGATGGATAACACCGTCGTCATTAACGACTATCGCCAAATGGACAAGGTTATCAAAGAAGGTCGCCAATATCTGCTCAACATATGCAAGAAGATCAAAAAAGCAAACTGCAATGTCCTCCTCATTCAAAAGTCCATCTTGCGAGACGCCGTCGATGACACCTCTCTCAGCTTCCTCAAGCGCCTTAATATTCTCGCTGTCAAGGACGTCGAGCGTGATGAGATCGACTTCCTCTCCAAGAGCCTGGGATGCAAGCCAGTCGCGGATATCGAAGCATTCACAGAGGACAAGCTTGGATACGCCGATTTAGTCGAGGAGACATCACAAGCCGGAGCAAAAGTTGTCAAAATCACTGGTGTCAAGAACAGGGGCCGCACGGTCAGCATTCTCGCAATGGGCTCTAACAATCTCGTCGTCGAGGAGTGCGAGCGTAGTCTGCACGATGCCCTCTGTGTTGTACGTTGCATTGTAAAAAAGCGGTATGACCACCTAGTTCCCGATCGACGTGGCATATATTGAAGTTTTCGTCTCAGAGCACTCATTTGTGGTGGTGGCTCACCCGAAATCCACGTCTCCCGCCTCCTTTCCCAGTACGCCCAGTCATTGAAGGGCATGGAAGCGTACTGCTTCCAAGCATATGCAGACGCATTGGAAGTCATCCCCACCACCCTCGCAGAAAACGCAGGTCTAAATCCCATTGCGATTGTTACTGAGTTGCGCAATCGACATGCTCTCGGAGACCGCAATGCAGGTATCAACGTTCGGACGGTAAGCTGACGTTTGATGTTGACGAGGAATTTTTACTCATGATCGAATCAGGGCCTGATTTCCAACATTTTGGAAGAAGATGTTGTGCAGCCTTTGCTTGTGTCCACAAGCGCGATTGAGTTGGCAACGGAAACAGTTTGTCTACTGTTGAAGATCGATGACTATGTACAAATTAGATAATGAGATTGAGAGCAATACTCTCCATGATGTTCACACCGTGATTATTCATTGAAATACGCAAGATCTGGGCATAAATGATGCCACTAAGCACTTAGCAGGATGAATAGAGCCTTGGAGCTCGAAGTGACAACAAAAAGGAATGCCAGGACCGTGGATTGAACACGGGACCTCCAGAACTTCAGTCTGTTGCTCTCCCAGCTGAGCTACCCCGGCGACGCTCAAGTTGGTAAATTTGTTTCCAACACAACTTATAGCCTCAAAGTGCAATTGATTTGCTGTCCTTCGCTCATTGCTCCGCTGTCATCCTCTAGGTGCATCCAGAGCACATCGTGCAGCAAAAATGTCCGGTGCAGGGCCTCGCGAGAATGTCTTTGCTACGCGGATGGCATTAACGAACATGAAGCTCCGTCTCAAAGGTGCTGAGACGGGGCACTCCTTGCTTGCAAAGAAGCGCGATGCCCTGACCACGCGATTCCGAGCGATCCTCAAGAAAGTGGACGAGGTGCGCCGAGCACAGTACACACCCTCTCACCCTCCACGGCTGACCCGAATGAAAACCCTTGCAGGCTAAACGAAAGATGGGACGAGTGATGCAACTCGCGTCGTTCTCGATGGCCGAAGTCACGTATGCGACGGGCGACATCGCCTACCTCGTCCAAGAACAAGCAAAGCTAGCGACGTTCCGTGTCAAAGCGACGCAGGAGAACGTTTCGGGTGTGCTTTTGCCAGCGTTCGAGGCGGATCGTGTTCCCGGCTCAGGTGTGCCTGCTGCCTGCGGGATTTGGGGTTGATTCACCTGACCTCCTTTTTTGAATAGATTTTAACCTCACGGGTCTCGGGCGTGGAGGGCAACAGGTGCTACGGGCAAAGGAAGTTTACGCCAAGGCGCTCGAGACGCTTGTGGAACTTGCATCACTCCAAACGGCATTTATGATCCTCGACGAAGTCATTCGAGCCACGAACCGCCGCGTGAACGCGATCGAGCACGTCATCATTCCGAGACTCGATAACACGATCAAGTATATTTTAAGTGAACTGGATGAAATGGATCGCGAGGAATTCTTCAGGCGAGTCTTGGTTTATAGCACGTCCGTCGGACGCGGATGGCTCATCGGTCAATAGATTGAAGAAGGTACAGGGAAAGAAGAAGAGGCAAGCAGCAATTACCGCTGCTGAAAAGCAGGCTATAGCAGACGCGGAAGAGAAGGCCGTGAAATCGATCAAGACCGAT
This sequence comes from Boletus rubroflammeus, assembly GCA_038090375.1. Taxonomy (NCBI): domain Eukaryota; kingdom Fungi; phylum Basidiomycota; class Agaricomycetes; order Boletales; family Boletaceae; genus Boletus; species Boletus rubroflammeus. The sequence continues at coordinate 11,075 of JBBPMQ010000190.1, read as the reverse complement.
GAGACCCAGCCTCAGAACACAGTAGCAGAGACTGTAGTGGAAAGTGTTGCAGTAGAGGGAAGTGTTGTCGAAGAGGTAGTTGAAGATGTCACAGTTGAAGAGGGTGCGGTGGAACAAACTGCAGTGGCGGAACCCGAGGTGGAGGAGGCTACTGCAGACTTACTGAGCACCAAGGACGTGGACGTGATTTTCTGACCCATTCGAGCAGTGCTTTATGCATTCTTATACCATCATACTTTGCAATGCGATTACTGTACCATTGTATAATGCCAAATGCTTGCTCGTTGTTTCACTCAAGCGCTTTAGTAGATCCCGCTTGGCATCAGCTGGTCATGGCGCATATCATGTGCGGAGCGTCACATAGATACATGGTAGTTTTATGAATTGCTGTGAGGAAAGTAAGGCGGAGAGGAGTAGCAAGCAGTTTACTTGTTGAAGGTGAGTCAAGCACACGATTGCATGAAAGGCGATGACATACATCAACCATCTCCACATCATCGGATTTTTCAGACTTCTTTCTGTCCTTGCGGTCCAAGATTGCTCGTCTGTAAGGAAAGTTCAGATAACGGAACTGAAAGCGGTGAGGTTCAGGTCGACATACCTGTCTTTGTCGAGCTTGATGGTCATGATGACAACCTTGGAGGGGTGGATGCCAATAGGCACCGATGCGCCATTCGATTTGTCGCGTTGTACACGGTCCACGTGGATAACCCATTTCTTGCGGTATACCTGAGTGACCTTTCCTTCCCGACCCTTGTACTTCCCGCGCACAATTCTGACTTCGTCGTCCTTACGGATAGGCAGTGACCGCGTCTAAATGTAAATAAAGCGCGGTGAGATTGGGAAAAGCGGAGACTGCCCCAGATGTCCACTCACGTTGTGCTTTCCCCGTAGTTCCTTCGAGAGAGGTGAAGACATGATTTTGCGGCGGACGGACGAAGGGGCACTGAAGTGCGCCTTGCGGGCCTTGCGCCGCGAGGAGGAAACGTCTGTAAATGGTGACGATGAGTATCACCTAACGAAGTGACCCATCGATCCATCTGAACTATACTCTTCCCATCCAGCATATTGTTTGACAAGAAACGGGGATTTCATATAGAAAGTGGACCGGGGGGATCACAGGATAGACTAAGACTGCACTGACCAGGGTTGTACTTCATCTTGATATTGAGGACGTCGGTGACGGTGTCCGCGGGCTCGTAGTGTGGATGTGTGGGAGGAGTTGTTTGGTCCAAAGTTTGTGCCTCGGAGTTTGCCGAGTTGCGCCCCCCTTGTCGCCAGTAAGGACGGAACCAAAGCCATATTCATGTCTACCGACAAGGTACGCCCAAGCAAACTGAAGTTTAAAGGAGAGAAGACAAAGAAGAAACGGCAGAGAGACGATGGGGAGGGCAGCTCCAGCAAACAGAGACGCATCGAGGAGGAGGAAGCCCCCGACACCTGGGTCATGCCTGAATCTCCAGCAGAAATACGCGGTCCTACATTCATAATGCACCCCTCGGATCCTTCGCCTATCTCCGTAAACTTTGACTCGACGCGAAACAAGATTATCTTGCACCCCCTTGACAAAGAAGGCACTTCCGAGTCAGCCTCATTGCTCGATCGCGAGCCGACCGAGGTCGCACAAGTATGGGTTACGACGCGTGTCGCTGGCTCCCCTACCATCAATCTCCGAACGGGCACTGGGGAGGGAAAGTTTTTATCCTGTGACAAGCATGGGATTGTCTCGGCAAACAGGGAAGCTCGAGGTCCAGAAGAGGAGTGGACCCCGGTGGTTTTGCCCGACGGCATGGTGGCATTCATGAACGTATATGAAAACTATCTCAGCGTGGACGAGATTGCGGGTGGTGCTTTACAATTACGGGGAGATTCTGAAAAAGATGGTTTCAGAGAGCGCTTTTGGATAAAAATCCAGAGCAAGTACAAGAAAGAAGTCCACGAGGAGAAGAAGAAACGAGAAGCCGGGTCGGAGATGACCGTCATTGACGAGGCGAGTGTCAAGTAGGCCTTTCTGTTTTCGGTGACTTCCCCGAGAAAATAACAAACGTTGTTGCATCTTAGCCGTCTGCATCAGGCATGGGGCGCAGGACGGTCCATCACGTCGAAAGATGACAAGAAAGAGGTAGACCTGGATTGATTTATGCACCACTCGGAAGGATGACACTGTCACACAGTTGAAACGTGCTCAGAAAGATGGTCGCCTGGCCGAGGCACTGTTGGATCGTAGATCAAAGCTCAAGAGGTATGTTCTCCATTGCCCAATGACCTATTAGCTTAATACGGTTATAGTGATCGATTCTGCTAAGCATAGACGGTTTTATCTGTACACGTACACCGTATTCTACTTCGTGTGTCGTATCGATTGAACTCGTGCCTTCCGCATTGACAAGGGTGTTTCCTCAAGTAAATTCCAGAGTCCTTGAACCCAGACAGGAAATCCTCAACGATGGACAAACAAATGTACTGGCAGATAAAAGAAGTCCTGGTTTCAATGATTCTTCCCCAGACAAGAACTATGAGGACCACCGAAGCTTCTTGTATCGTGGCAATGCCCGAGGATCGCATTCAATACGTCCAGTCTCTCGAAAGAGAGACCAGAATGTCTGCAGGAGACTTTCGTACTCTCGCAGTGCGTTCCTGATTTCACAGTCGTTAACGCTAAGTGCATCTTTTCTGGTTGTAGAGCGTTGTAAGGTCTAAAGCAAAGAAATATCTGGATATTTCTGGTTTTGTCTCTGTCGAGGAGCAGAACCCCGTTGCGTTCCGGCGGTTTCTGAACGAGGTTGGTGATCAACCCTCATTCCCAGCTGCTCACCATCATGATTCGCGCGCAAGGTTCAAAAAACGCGACCCCACGATTGCCAAGCGGTATCCGTATTTATGGCCTGTACTGGCCTATCTTGAGTTATATCTGCAAGGGAGACGTCGAAATCTTTGTCGCTATGATACAACAGAATGGCCCACTCCGCGCAAGCGTCGGACTTCCGTGCCAATATGGGTACGGTTTACTTATTCGGTGTGTTTCCTGTCGGATCGCAGAGAAGGATATGGTTGATCTAGCCATACAGGAAAAGACTGGGAAACCCCTACAAGAAATATCGGAAATGGACCTTGCCACATTCGTAAGTTCCAGTATATTTATATCCTGTACATTTGTTTATTGACGACACGCGAAGCGGCGGGTATCACATGCCACCCCTCGGAGGACGAACCGCCGGCAGTATGTGGCGAAAAAGAGGTGCAAGAGGGAGCCTACGGTGACGAAGGTCGAGGAGAACTTCACACAGCCCATCGACAATAGTCCTGCTAGCTCCCCAAACAAGTTCACTGCTCCCATCCGTTTCTTGCAGTCATTGGGCCCCTCCATCGAGGGCATTTATGCCCGCCTTTTCGGAGGGTAATTGTTTGGGCGGTAAATTTGTGTAGATTCTTGTTAGATTCCCCATCGTCTGACTTTTTTTCCCCCATCGAAAGCGGTTTTGCAAAATGACCTGCTAGTCGTACTTTTCATGTCAGTGTTGTTCCTTGTTTACTAAAGCCTTCGGTTGCCAACAAAACCAAATAATCACGCTAATTGACTTCACGTCCAAACTGCTGAATTCGACGCAAGGCTCACCAATATTATGGATAACCACCCCTCAGATAAGACTGTGATTGCAGCCACGCCTGAGGTTTCGCCGCTTGTTGGCAGCCTCTCCGCTGCGAACCTTGGATTACTTTCTCTCGCAATTGCCGTGTTCCTCCTCCTTGGTCTGTTTCATCGAGTACTCTGATTCCGCGTGAAGCTAACTCGGACCTAGTCATATCATATACTCGGGGGAAATCGAAATCCAGAGGCAATGCTCTGCTGTTAGTTGGACCTCCCGACTCCGGCAAAACTGCCATACTGTCGAATGTCAGTTCACCATGTGTCTCCTAAAAATGGTACATTCCTGATACGGTGGAAAAGATCAGTTGGCATACAATCAAACATTACCGTCGCATACATCGTTGCAGACAAATTCGGTTCAAATGACGCTGTCACCCACCAAGACGTTGCGAGTGATCGATGTACCCGGACACCCGCGGATCAGGGACCAGTTTCGGGAGCATCTCAAGGATGCCAAAGCGGTCGCATTTGTAGTCGACTGCAGCACGATTTCACGCAATGGTTCCGTCGTCGCCGAGTACGTGCTCTCTCTATTTACTTGATACTTGTGGGTTGACATGTTCCTGACTACTGCTACTTAGACACTTGCATTATGTTTTGCATGCAATCACATCACTCCCGCCGACACAGTCTACGCCAACACTGCTCGTTCTCGCACACAAGACGGATCTTCTCAAAGTCGGTGCCTCGTCTAACTCGGCGAGCGAAGTCGCTATTACCCGAGTTCGCACTATTCTGGAGCGCGAACTCGAGAAGAGGAGGGCTGCGCAGTCGGGGGGTGTCGGGGTGGAGAGTCTTGGAGGAGAAGGGGAAGAAATGGAAATGGGTGGTCTGGAATGCAGTGCGGCAGGTGGAGCGTTCAAATTTAACGAATGGGAGGGAGGTGATGTCGAAATTGTCTCGACCTGGGTGAAAGTTGGAGAGGCCAAGGAGGAGTCGAGCAGCGACGGGTTGAACGACTTGAAGGATTGGTTGAGCCAGATGCAGTAAACACGAACAAACACGCGTATCGTATAAATGATCCAAGGATGTCTTTTGTTCCCAATCCAACGCAACCTTTTAGACAGTGCCCGTTCGATCCACTTCCAGGAAGTACGCGGCGATTCGGTCATGCGGAGAGGGAGGCTGGTGAGGATTACGAGCACACGCACCTATTCATGGTGCAGTGAGCGTCAGACCTTTCCTACATTGACATATGCGAGGATGGAGCAGTAGATTTTCTCATAATATAATGGGGAGCCGCACTCGAGCCCTCTAATAATTTGTCGCTCCAGTATGATAGAGATGAAAGAGTGTGACAGTGACATGTGTGACAAATACCTGTCACGTCACCCTAACGCTAGGGCATTCGGACTTTGAGAATTGGTTTGACGTGTCCTTCATTCTCATTCCTCGACGACCACCATGTTCATTATCAGCTGGTTTTGGGACGTCCTCGCACAGCTCGGTAGGCTCAACCAACCACACCCTTGGCTACTCTCACTCAGATTGCCACCCAGGACTGTTGCACAAGAATGCTAAAATCCTCTTCCTTGGTCTGGATAATGCCGGAAAGACCGTCAGTATCTGGCGCTCGTGCTCCGCTCACGGTATATCTAACCATCACGTCCATAGACCCTTTTGCACATGCTCAAGAATGACAGACTGGCGACTCTGCAGCCCACACTCCACCCCAGTAAGCGCCGTCATCGCTCGTATGCCCTCCGAGTCTGACGTATTCCTCTTAGCATCCGAGGAACTAGCCATCGGCAACGTCAAATTCACCACCTATGATCTCGGAGGACACCAACAGGGTATGTAGTCCAACTTCTCTCATTTTCTGTGCTTTTCGTCATTACATGCTGAGTAATACATGTTCCACATAGCCCGCCGCCTTTGGCGTGACTACTTTCCCGAAGTCGACGGTATCGTCTTCTTGGTTGACTCTGCTGACTACGAACGCTTCGCTGAATCAAAGGCCGAGCTCGACGCGCTGCTTTCCATCGAGGAACTCGCAAAGGTTCCTTTCCTTGTTCTCGGCAACAAGATTGACGCACTCGGTGCTGTCAGCGAGGAGGAGCTCAGACATCACCTTGGGCTCTACCAAACGACCGGCAAGGTTGGTTTCATCCCACGCATTTTGATGGGATAAAGTAGGTGTTGATCCAGGCACACGTTAGGGCAAGGTACCGTTGAACGACATCCGGCCGATAGAGCTGTTTATGTGTTCGGTTGTCCAAAGGCAGGGCTATGGCGAAGGTGCGTCGTCTTGGTATCGAACACTGTCCTGTTTGTTAACACAACGCCTTAGGATTCCGGTGGATTTCTCAATACGTATGTCTCTCTTCTTGTTTCCTCCAACGTCTTGTTCACGTGTTTGATAGATATGATGTTAAGGGCCGAGTCGAGAGAGAGACCTTAATAATACGCTACCTTATCATGTTCTCGTCTTACGCACTTTCCTTCAGAGACATGCACCGCTTCCGTCCAATCCATGCTTTCGTTGCCCTGGACTATTTGCACGCGAGCATGTAACTCCTAGATTTCTATATAATAACAGGTTGGCGTCGTGATAAATCATTCCCCGAACAGACAAGGACGCGTAAGCGCCATTCTTGCGCGTGGCCTCCAAAGGCTATGGTATCGCCCCCACAGCGTAACCCTCCATAACGTTTCCAAGTACCCACGCATGTCCACCAACGTAGAGCAAGCTCCTCAGCCAAAGACTAAAGAACACGTCCTCTCCCAAGAACTCGAGCTTGTACGCTTCGGCAAGCCAGACCGCCTGTGTGCCAGCCCAGACGACGACGCTCCACCACGAGAACCGTACACGAGGGGCTAAAAGGGGTAGGAAGAGCGTGTACCACAAAAAGTACTGCGAGGTGCACACCCGGTTGAACAACACAAAGCCAAACGTCTGCACGAACCACGCGAACGGGAGATCTTGGGTGCGTCGACCCAACAAAAGGCCCGTGCCGAGGGACAGGGAGAGCTGTGGGACGAGGCTCGTGAGTGGCGAACGAAGGAGTCGTCGAGTGAGCGAAAGAGCGTGGTCGTCGAGCGAGTCAGATTGACCGGGGTAGGTGAGATACGTGAGGTAAAAGTACGGGGAAAAATTATGCCGATGATCGAGGCGGTCTGCATGATACAGATAAGCTTCGTACAAGAACGGGTGTCCCCATCTGCGAAAACGATTCCGCCCCCTCGGCAGTGAGCGGTGCAAAGATACGAAAGAGGATAGGGGACGTACATGATGTAGCAGAACGTGCCCAGGAAAAAGAACGTACCGGCACTGAGGATCGCAAAACGAAGCGCCCGCGTGCACACGAACGATTTGACAAGGTTGAATCCCCACCCGGACGTCGGTCGTGTTTGGGCAGCGATGGCGGTCACGCAGCTCACGCCGTAGATGACAGGATAGATTTTCCAATGGGTGCTGATGCCCAGCGTTACGGCAGCCGCGTCCCATCGGTGATGGAGCGCATAGTACAACGTGAGGAGGACGAGGGTGCAGAGGATGGATTCGGAGGATCCGCGCGTGGAGATGCTGAATACGAGTGGGTTCAGTAGGTGTGTTGCCGCAAGGAGGGTGGCCCATGCTTTTACATCCACGATGGGTATATTTTCTGTATCCCCGCTTTCGCGTTGTGCGTCGAGCAACTTCGCGTCATCGCTGGCAGGCGCCCGTGTTGGCCAAGAGAGGATAGAGGTCACGAGCAGCCGATATATGAGCACCCCATTGATGAGGTCGCAAGCCGCAAAGAGATACTTTCCAAAAGATGCGTGAATGAGCTCGTTTGGGAGCAAGAGGACTGCCAACAGAGGTGTGTAACGGTATGTCTCGCGATTGTATGGGCTAGGGAGCGGTCACCAACACGAACAAAGATGGGAACAAAGATGACCTACTTTCCGGCATTCAGGCTCAACTTGCTTGTCAATGGGCCTCGAGCGACGTTGTCCTTGCTTGGATGGAAAAGGAATCGTGCCGCATCACTGAAGACGCGATAATCGACGTCGGTATATTTCACGATGGAGCGGGCATCATGCCACTCGCTGTAGAGGATGAGAACGACTCTCAAGAATGCGGATGCGATCAACAGCGTCCAGAAGGGAGGAAGCTGTTTCTGCCAGTCGCGGAAGTTCCAACACTGAAAGCTCATTGTCGGCGTAAGTCGAGATTCGACTAGAACCACTCTCAGTTTCCTAGTCCGCGATCGATCAGCAGCAATCTTTTTGCAGGCTACACAGAGAGGAAAACAACCGATTTTAGTGTCTAATTTTCGCCCACAATTTGCTTGGATCTCGCTTTCCGGTTCCGATTGGTGGACACGTGCCACGGCTCAGCCGCTTGACTCGTTACGCGTTAAGGCCACCCGCTCATCGGGCCAACACGCAACCAGATACTCATCCTCTTCAAGTTGATGAAAGAACCTCGGCGTGTGAGCCATTTTGCCGTACAGATCTTGGGATATAGCTGCGCGAGCCTCAAGGTCTCTTTCTCCACCGTCTTATCTCCGTCGCAAATAATGTACAGTATCTCAGCGGGTCTTCTGTTATGTCAGTGTCACCCCTCCCGGGCGGTCCCGCCTGGGTGTCAGGCAAACAACTTACTATAAGATGCTGCACAGGCACTGCTAATCGTCCAACCCCCGTGTTTTTATTCCTCTGAACATGGCGCCCAAGAAAACCCCCCCTTTCCGTGCCGAGCAGATCGGCTCCCTGCTTCGTCCAGACTACCTCCTTGAAGCGCGGAGGAAGTTTGACAGGAAAGAGGTCACTCAGGAGCAACTAAGGGAGATCGAAGACCGTGCCATCACAGAGGCAATTAACATGCAGCGGGAAGTTGGTATAAAGAGCTTCACAGATGGCGAATACAGGTCAACGAGCAGATTATATAGCTGAACACTCATACTGACATCCTGTTTAGGCGACACATGTATGTATCGTCGCGATACATAGTCAGCGGCTGATCGTTTGAATAACAAGGTTCTGCGACGGATTCTTTGAGTATCTAGAAGGCTTTGAAGGTGCGTGCGGCTGTCTGGAAATAAGTTAGGGCAAGACCTAAGCTGATGTCTGTCGAAGAGGTTGACAACCCACCTTTGGAGATTTTCAAGGTAATTTGCCAATCAAACCGTCCATGCTGCTCGAACGATATCTGACGACATAACAGCTCTACGTTCCCGATATACATGTTTTCACTACCAACAGTAAGTGCACATCCGCGGACCACGGGAAAACACGTACTCTCTAGACATTGACCAAGCAAGCAGCTACGACATGCACGAGCAAGATCAGATACGTCAAATCCGGCTATATTCCCCAATTCGAAGCACTCAAGGAGCTCATCCATCCTGACGAGGTCAAAAACATCAAGATGACCATGGCAGCCCCTGAGTGGTTCCATCTACGTCACGGTGCGCGCTCCTTCCTTCCCTAGTCCTCCAACACGTCACTCCAACTCACGGGACACAATCAGGAGAGCACGCGTTCCTACGCGGGGTGTACACCGACCGCGAAGACTACTTCAATGACATCGCCGCCGCCTACCGACAAGAGCTCGAGGTCTTGTATGCCGCCGGCTGCCGCAACGTCCAGATCGACGACCCGCTCCTCGCCTACTTTTGTGCCGTCTCGATGCTCAAGGGAATGAAAGACGAAGGCACAGACGCCGATGCCCTCCTTGACGTGTACATCCGGCTGTACAACAACTGCCTCGCGACGCGTCCACAGGACATGACGATCGGTCTACACCTCTGTCGAGGAAACTTTAGGCACTCGATGCATTTCTCCGAGGGAGGTTATGATACCATCGCGGTGAAGCTGTTCAACAAAGTGAACGTGGACTGTTATTACCTCGAATATGACACCGAGCGCGCTGGTGTGTTTCCACCCTCTCATTGTTATTTTTTTTTTCTGGACGCGGCTGATTGCAACGCGCAGGCACGTTCGAACCCCTGAGGCATCTCCCCAAACACAAATCGGTCGTCTTGGGTCTCATCACCAGTAAATTCCCAGAGCTCGAAGATAAGACGCTTCTCAGGGAACGCGTGTTCGAAGCTGCACGGATCATGGCAAATGGTACGGGAGAGACCATGGACGAAGCGTTGGAGCGCATCTGCGTCTCTCCCCAGTGTGGTTTCGCGTCGCACGAAGAGGGCAACTTGCTCACGGCGCCCGACATGAAGCAAAAGTTGCAGCTCGTCAAGGACCTTGCTACTAGCATCTGGACGGACGCGTGATCGTGATGATGGACCGGACTATAGTTTAATATCAGAACGCGTTGAGTGGGGGCGAACTTGAATGACTTCTGGTCGTACTACTGTCCCTCCCTCTGGAAATCAATCATGATCATGTATACCTTGTAAGGAGTTTTCCGCTCAAACCTTCAAATGAATATGTATGTATCCTCGTCGCACTCAAGTGCACCTGCACTGACGAGATAGTCGTATTGCTGGAACCAGTGAGGGTAACTCTCAACTTGGAGAATGCAGATGCCAATCAACAGCGTCCAGAAGGGAGGAAAGTTGGCATTCCTAGTAGGACAATCGAGTCACAAGACTGACCTAGAATATAGTCACCTTTCTACCATCCACGGTAACAATAATCGAAATACACGGAGCTTCTGCCAGTCGCAGAAATTCTAACACTGAAAGTTCACTGTTGCGTTTTCCTTGACGGCGCAAGTCGGGATTCGAGAACCAGTTTCCTAGTCCACGATCACTCCTTGGCCCGAGGCAGCAATATTTTTGCAGTACATTTACACGTGTGTACATACCTAGTCAAGATGCAAAGTTTCCACCCTGGTTGGCACCCCACCACGAAGGGAAGACATGAGCTGTGCCTGCTGCACCTTGGACAGCAAATGATAGGATGAACACCATGACCTGAGTGCCGCCGTCGAGGGCTGCCATGTCACTTATGAGTGACCTACTGAGAAGGAGCACACCTGCACCGACGAGATAGTTGTATTGCTGGAACCAGCGAGGGTACCGCGTTCTGATCCACCACTGGGAGATGAATGCGACCGCGAAGCAAGACAAGGGCGAGGAATTGATGCCTGTCATGTTGGCCATCGGCTTGCCAGGATGCAAGTATCCTGCGATCATCTGTACGAAAGTTTCTATTCACAACCTCAGTTGACTGGAATAACGTTGGACATGATGGGAGACTCACGAATCGAGATATTGATACCCGTAATGGCGTATTGCCCCTAAGAAGACGATGGATACGATTGCCAGGAGCACGGATATGACGAAGCCCCACCATGGTAAAGTGGAATCGCTCTTGTAGATGACCACCAGAGCCACCACAAACGATACTACGAAAGTAGCATAGTACCAGCTGTTCGAGGCGTCAGGATACTGGAACGCGGAATCGTTCGATATTTGTTAATGGAATCATAGGAGGCCCAGGGCTCACCTTGAGCATTTGAGCATAGTGAGGG
>JBBPMQ010000189.1:0-36893 GCA_038090375.1 Boletus rubroflammeus | reverse complement strand
TCCCCCCCTCCCTGCTGCTGGAATTTACGTGGCTCTCCCACCTAGGTTCCTTCCAACATCATTTTAAAGCGTCTACGGCCGTCCGTCTGGATATCTACCATTATGTTGCTGTGGGGTATCGTGATGGTAGGCTCAAAACAATAAAATAAAGTAATCTAGACGGATGATCTGATTCGCTCCTAATATAGACAGTACAAGGTCTCGTTTCAAACTTTGGCGGCCTCATGGGTGCGTGGCCGTCTTTGTAAATTGATACACCCTGTCTTTCGATATCGATATCGTTCATCCGACAGCGATGCGATGGTTTCTCGGCGTGTTCGAGGCTGGGCTGTTCCCGGGAGTAACGTACTATCTTTCATGGTGCGTGCTCGCGTTTTTTTGGACGAAACCGATTCTTTCTTTCTTCATTAACCAATGACTCGATTTGGCGATGGCAGCTGGTACAAGCGCAGCGAGTTCGGAATCAGGATAGCGGTATTTTTCTCCGCAGCGACCATCTCCGGTGCATTCGGTGGTCTACTCGCAGTAAGGGTTCCCTCGCACCCGCCCAATCGACGCTCACCCCGACGTGTTTCCAAAAAGGCTGGGATTTCTAGGATGAACGGTATCGGTGGTAAATCCGCCTGGTCCTGGATATTCATCATCGAGGGTCTCGCGACGATCATCGCGGCTGTGTTCTCGTTTTGGCTCATCGTCGATTTCCCCGAGGATGCCAAGTTCCTTGACGAGACCGAGCGTACGGTCATCATTCGGCGACTTCAGGGGGACGACCAGTCTAGCGCCGCTGGCGAGAGTCTCAAGTGGAAAAACGTACTGTCGAGTGTGACGGATTGGAAAACGTATCTCTACAGTACGTTCCCGTTCTCGAAGCGGAAATTGGACTGAAACCGAAGCGATCTGGCAGTCATCGTGTATTCTGGGGCCGACATGCCCTTGTACGCCTTTGCGTTGTTCTTGCCGAGTATCATTTCCCAGGTGTGTTTTTCTCAAGCTCGCTCGTCCTTTTCTTTCCACCCCTGAACATATACTTACTCATTGCCTCTCTCTCCCACCAATTAATTAGCTCGGTGAGTCGAGCTTTGTGCAGGAAAAAATAAGTTTGTTCTGATGGAACGTAGGTGGTTACACGGCGACCACGGCAAACCTGTTGACGGTCCCGGTGTACGTGGCGGCGTGTATATTCACCTGCAGCGTCGGCTTCTTGGCCGACCGTTACGGTAACCGTGGGTTCTTTAACCTGTATGTCCTTGATACCCCTCAAGTTAGTTTTGATCGCGTGGCTTACTACGGTCGTGTTTTTTCAACGCCTCTAACCGCAGTGGCTGCCTCGTCATCGGTACGTGAATCGCCCCTATGATATAGTTCCAGAGACGTTTTGTTGAATCGATTCCGCACATCCAGCTGCAGCGGGGTACATCATCTTGCTTAGTTCTCGCAATCCGTCGCTGTCATACTTTGCGGTATATTTAGCAGCTTGGTAAGCACGTTTCCCCCACTCATCGCTCGTGTCCTCATCATCAAACCCTCGTAGTGGGATCTATCCGTGCATTCGTGAGTGTTGCTGTGTTCCTTACATCGTCGGCGGTGCTGTATTAACGGACGGACGACGGACACCGCATGAATAGCCAACACGGCGTGAGTGCCAACGTTTCAGATTTTGAGATTCCCCCATCGGGCGTGCTGACTGACGACACAGCGCATGGGTCGGGAATAACGTCGAAGGGTCGTACAAACGCAGCGTCTCCCTCGCGATGGTGATCTCCGTGTACGTCAATGTCATCTGAAACAAAAAAAAGTCCATGTATGATACGCTGACACGCCATGCGTTTGGACTACTTGAAGTGGAAACTTGCAGGGTGCGGTCAGTTCCAACGTCTACCGCGCGAACCAAACGCCGTGGTACCCGATGGGCCACGGACTGGTGTTGATGTACATTTGCTTTGGGCTGATCTCGACTGTGACGGTGAGGTATTTGCTCAAGGCGGAGAATGCGCGACGAGACCGAGGGGAGAGGGATGAGGTGATTGAGGGGTATGATGGGGGGTTGGAGGTGAATGGACGGTTTGAGAACGTGGAAGAGGCCAAGAGAGAGAAGGGGGATCGGTGGAGTGGGTATCGGTATAGGCTGTGATGAGATGGTGATGTGGCACGGACAGATGCGGCGCGAAAAGCGGGTACATTGGATGTTTCCGTTTACAAAAACCAAAGTGCGGCATGCTACCTGGGCGAGTATGTTTCACCGTTCACGGTTACTATGTACCAGACATTTTCGGTCGACTGCGGAACGCCACCGTTTTGCGAGACGCTATTACTCGTTCGAAACCTGCCAAGTTTCACTGGAACCCTCGGATTGATCGGATCATGAACTTGATGATAACAACATGTTGAGCGAGCGCAAAAACGATCACATGGTCGTGGACCCGGTGAACCACAAATGTATTGCCAAGAAATTAAGGCACTTCTTGTATTGTCCACGGGCTGGACCTTTCTCACGCGCTTGAGCTTATAGTAGAGAGGGAGGGCCCCCGCCGTGCACGCGTTCGAGTTGTTGTTCGGATAACCCTGAGCTCACGAAAACTTTTTGGTCCAAGGCTCTTGGGAAGTGTCGAACCGCCGTGTGTCTGAACTGGATTATGCGCGCGACTGGGTCCGCTTAACGCCGCACCTGCCCTAAACACTCGCGTATACAGGTATTGCACCGACCCCAATTGCATTTAAAAAGGGCGCGCCTGTGTATCCGCCGGGGGCCCCCAAGTCCATCTTTCCTTTCAGAACCTTTTTTTTTTTTTCTTTTCCCCCCCACACACTACAGCTCTCCTTGTTTTACTAGTCAAAAAATGGGTCGTCCGTTCTATTCAAACACGTTCAGGTCCACTCCCGCAGTGCGGGACCCAGAACCGCCGAGTTGCGAAAAGTGGTCTTATCTCAACGCTTTCGATCCCGACTCGGACGAGTTCTTTGACAATGAAAACGCCGTGTACGAGGACTTTATTGGCCCCGTCACGTCCGTGAATCCGGAAGTGGAAATGGCCGAAGATGCTGAAGAGGAGGAGGAGGAGGAGGAGGAGGAAGAGGATGAAGAAGAAGAAGAAGCAAGGGATATGTTGGTCGTCCGGATGGGCAATGCCAGCCCGATCACCTCTAGGAGCAGCGAGAGTCTACTCGCTGTCGGCGCAGAGGATCTCGCACATCTCGTCGTCGATGCGTTCCATGATATCAGACAGATCGAACAAGGAGAGTCGGCCCCCGTACTTCAGGATCCCGCCGTACGCATTCGCCTCGCCACCCGTACCTTGCCCGGGGAGACGCGATGGGCATCTCAGACGTTTGATTCTGGCCGGTCGTATCCGCGGCGCGGGTTTGCGACGACGACGACGACGACAGCCGCGGTTCGAACCGTCTCTAATCGTATCTCCCACATACAACGCGACGAATCGCTTCCTGTACCCGCTCCAAGTGCACCTATCCCGGTACCTGCTGTCTCCCGCCGCTCTGCTACAATCGACGAGCGTATATTACCATCGTCTTCTACTCCGCCCCGTCAGACCCCCATGGCGTATCTTTCCATCTCTCCACCACCCGCCAGCACTCCCAGACTCTACTCGTGGACGCGCAACCCAAATCACTCAGCCTCGCCGTCTTCTGGTGGCCCCTTTACAAATCCACACGCTCGCACATCATATGCGAGCCTTTCACCCGCACTCATTCGCATCCGTGATGTAACTGTCTAAAACCCGACTCGTCGCATCGCTCTTAAATCTCCATCACCCTCCCGATTCTCCTTTTCCTGCCCTTTTGTTCCGGATCTCTTTGTATTTTGAAGGACATTTTGCGCGCATCTACCGTCATTTAGATTCTTTTTTCTATATTCAAATACGCCTACGCACATCTAATCCATTCACTTATCCATCATATATACAATAACCGCAAAGTACTACGACACATGCTTTGCTGTACCATCATGTGCTTTCTATAGTTATTGTGTTGCGGCAAGTGACTAGATTAGACAAGCTTAGAGCTCAGCTTTTTGAATCTCGATCCGCTTTGCAACCCGTACACCTCGCTTTTTGCTCGTGTCGATCGTCCAGCGACATATTCAACCCCACCGTGCGTCCCACTTGCCAATGCTCTGACCGATCGCCCATGTCGATTTGCTCGACGTTTTGGACAGAATCAAGCAAATGGTATCCTCTGCTTCTGGACCAGGCACCCTTGGAGGCGCTTCTCTCGTCAGGGACTCTGGAATGTAAGACACGGGCGTCGTAAGATTAGAATGCAGCGTGATCGAGATAAAAGGGTGATCGTCTCCCCTAGCCTCTGACGTCGACAAAACCGATCTACAGTCAACACACACACACACACCCTTTTGTATCAGCGATCCGCATTGTGCGACCCACGATGGGGGGGAAAAGGAGGACGCGTACATGGCAGTATCGATCACGGATCGGACAAACGTGCTGTCCATCAAGCCTTTCCAGCGGAGATGCGTCACGTCGTCGATCGAGGTCGGCGAGGGCAGTTCGTACACGGCTACATACGGATCGACGCGATCGTTGGCGTGCAATCTGTTTCGGACGACGTTCCCCCCCCCCCAAAAAAAAGATGAATTTCCGGTCCGCAGGGCCTCGTGATGATGGTCTCTCACCTCTGCGCACCCAAACAAGCCATGCCGACCCATTCAAAGAACGCCTCGAGGCGTTCTCGATGGTCTTGTTCGGTTTCTTCCTCGGTGGATTGAGTGAGGTCGCCGACGTGGGGGACGTACATGTCCGTCTCGCGTCGTACGCGTGCTGTCACGTCTTTTGTCGTGTACACCTTGGGGTCGTCCACAGATGCGGGTGTGGACGTCGATGTCGACGGACCTGCAATACCAACCACCGCGACGGGGCATTGTTGAGTAGAGAGAGGACCTAGAAAGAATAAAACACCGCACCCACATACGCACCCACATACGCAACACGCCACCTCTCAAGCCCCTCCGCCGCCCGAACCTCATCCCAAATACCCACCGCCGCCTTCTGACGCGCCTGCACCGCAACGCTCGTCGTCTCGCCCTTGAGCGATACATGGATCACTTTGTTCCAAACACGTTCAACATCACGCACGCGCGCGTGAGCAAGTTTTTGGGAAGGAGGAGCGACGTACCGTATCGTTCTGGACACCCTTTGAACGGGAGTTTCTTACCCACCAATCCGAGCTTTTCGTACAAGAGTTTCGAGACGGAGAGGGTGAGAATACCCCGTGGATCGATGCACCACGTGTCTTGGGCGTCGCATTGAATAGGGAGGGCTTTGAAAGGCCTGGATCAAAGATGGGGAAGAACACGAGTGGGAACGTCAACGGATCGGGTCCAGAACGCGTCTGGGGGGGAACTGACTGACACGTTTGGGATCGAAAGGTGGGACGCATACTCGTACAGTTCAGACAAGGCAAACTGGGCCGTTGAGTAGGTCGTTTTTAGGGACGTAAATGCGTGATCCTGCGTGGTACGCGATGCAAAGACGATGTCGATCTAATTCCCAAGAAAACGAAAATGAGATACAAAGAATCTTGGAGAGGAATGATCAAAGGGGACAGACTTGCTGGACGAACGGATGCGACGTCGCCAATCGTTCTAATTGTGGTGAGGGCAGCGTCCCAGTGCTCAGCCTTATTCTCGACCCTCGCATTGTTTGTCAAAGTGAGAGGGAGAATTGAAAGGATTCGTATACACAGCCACTAATAACCCCTGAACCACAACCTCACCGAACAGTATACCCAAGCTCACCAACGACGACATTGTCGATCAGCCTCGTTCTCCCCACCCAAACAGCCCCACTCAAAATCACGGTTCCACCCCCACCGGACTGCCTCTGTGACTGATCATCCAAGACCTCAAAGGTATCCGAGTCGTTCATCTGGATATACTCCAGCTTCATATCGATCCCCCTCGAAGCGGCATCTCTGACCGCTCCTGTCACAAGCACCTCAGCCGCACGTATACACGCATCCTTTGTCTCTCCCGCCAACCAACCAGACTCGGCAGCTTGCAGAGCTCTGTAAAGGGTATTCGCGACCGAACGTTCTTCCGCCGACAGATACGAGTTCCTCGACGATAGTGCCAACCCATCGACTGGATCGCGCTCCGTCGGAACGATGTGTATATGGTCCGCCTCTGGGTTCGCAAGGAGTAGGTCACGGCACATTCTGCGAAGCAACAACGATTGCTGGATATCCTTTTGACCGAAATACGCATTCGTCGGCTGTTTCGTCGTGTTATCATCCATCTACATCCAATCCGAAAAAGAGGAGAGATACGCACTTGAATGACATTGAAAAGCTTGGTGACGATCGTAGCCACACCTCTGAAAAAGTGGGGTCGGCCGATACCTTCCATTTGATGACTGTATCCCTCGACCTCGACGAACGTGCCCTTTTGCAAGGCAACGTCCTGACATATCCCAGATGGATACATATCCTGTACACCGGGCAAGAACACCGCAGAGGGCGTCCGGACATCACCCGAGACGTTCACCTGCTGCTTTGCCAGCTGCTCGAGATCTGCGGATAACGTGCGGGGATAGGTGCCCAAGTCTTCATGCAGTGCGAACTGGGCGGGGTTGATAAAGATGGAGACGATCGTCAAGTCGTTTTCGTGAAGCGATCTGCGAACTGTGTGTGTTAGACGTGTGTGTGAGTGTGAGCACGTGTGTTTCGGGAGGGGGTGGCTGACCGAGTGAGAGGTGGCCGTCGTGCAAGGCGCCCATCGTGGGCACAAAGCCAACGGTCTTCTTTTCGTCAAAAGCGTTCTGCCTCCATGTTCTGGACGCTGGAATGGAATTCAGGATCGGGATGGGAGACCCTGGGAGTGTCGACAAGGACATCGTGGACCGGTGAACGTGGTGAAACACTTGCAAGCTTCGCCAAATGCCTAGAAACATATAGAAAAACAGGAATAATCAGGCGTGTGCAACAAAACGTCGAGTGAGTGTGAAGCTTTTCGTAAGAGGTTAGCGTGGTATCGCGTGTCGCACTGGCAGATGGATGGCATTGTAGGCCTTCAGACCGGCCCAAGGTAGTCCAGAGCTCTTTTTACCGCTGAATCTATTCCCCACTGGCGATAGTGATATAAAACGGCCCATCGTACGATATATGATGGTGGCGGGTGTCAGTCACATCGGATCGTCCTAAATCGGTACTACTACCTTCAGGAGGCACGTTGGGCGTCCATCTCTACAGCATTCAGTTAAAATATCCCCACCTCCGCCATTATCGTGGTATCGCAATGATCTCCATATGCTCGTGTCATTTGACGCGTTTCCGTTGCTCGTCATACACCGTCTTCCAGCGCTTCCACTCTGTCTCCCTCCCGCCGTCAGCCCATATCGCCCATCCATCCCTGATCTGCATCCAAGTCACCACGGGATGAGCAAGAATAGCAGCGCGTGCGCGTCCAAAGACCGAGAGTGGGCGCGTGTGGGGAAGCAGTTCGGTCAGGATGTAATGTACGACACCGAAACCGACGCCAATGCCAAGTCCCCAAACCACTTGATGTGGTGTGTGGTATAACAAGTTCAATCTAAGGAGGAGTGATATTCCTTTAGAGCAGTGTCGCATCGATCCTGACTTACCTCGAGTAGGCAACAAGCGCGACCCACGAAACGAGGGCGAGATAGACTATGAATCTGAATGCCTGATCGAGCAAGGGATACCCGCAAGAGGCAAACCGGTGGCGGAAACACATGTGACAGACCAAGAAAGCACCGAAATAACCCATATATTGACTGTGTGACGATGGAAAGCCATACCCGTTCAGGTGGAGTTTACTGTCTAGATCCAATGAGATTCAGCACTCGGGCATCCTGTCACCGTAGGGAAGTGACGAGACGCGTACCGTACGGTCGTTCTTCCTTGATGGCGTGCTTCAAAATCCAATTGAGTGCTTCCGAAAGAAACTGGCCTGCCCACATGTTAATGATAGTGAGCTCGCGCGTCTGCACGGCAAGGGCGGCATATGCGGGCTAATAGTTGTCTGCTCGCGTGCGACCGATTGGAATAAGACGGTGCTGCTACACGCACCATGAGAAGAATGGGAGTCAGCGTGAACAACGCCAACACGAGGGACGTATCTGAGGCAGCATCATCTGAAATAGCTCGTTAGCGCTGTGGTGGTGGAACGACAAAGGTTTACGCCTCACATAGGACATGCGTCAGGTCCAACGAAACTCTGTTGGTCATCGTGGTCGGAAGGAACTTTGGCAATCAGCCCATCACGTGGGCGCTTGTCAATGTGACTGCACACAGCCCCGCATAACATTCCACCTACATGTTCCAAATATGCGGCTCGGTCTATCAAATAACATTGCTGTGTACTACTCGACATGGCCTCTCGCTCTGCCACGAATGTACGGCGCCTGTGTCTATAAAAGGAGGCGTCGTGCATGAAGAATTCTTCACCTCCGTTCTCTGCAACTTCTTGCCGTATGGCCTCGCTGCAGCAAGTTGTCCAGCAGCTGGCGTTGCTCGCCACTACGGACATTAACGGAACCGACGGTGTCAATGCTACGACCCCAACGTCTGCCCCACAAGGGCCACTTGATCTTATGACATCCTTCTTCAAGATGCTTTTCTCCGCCTCCGCCTTGCGTGACTGGGCGATCCTCTTGGTCCTCGGTAGTTTCTTTGAGACGGTTCGCAGGTTGCTGGCTGCCCTATGGTATCGGTTAATCAACTCGTTCTTCATCACGGCGGTCTTCGAGGAAGAGGATGTCAGCTTCCGTACGACACTTGCTTGTGATGACCTTCGATTCGTGTGTGTTGACTTTTTTTGTCTGACAGAATGGATCATGCATTGGTTATCCAAGCAGCCTTCGTGGAGTGCGTCGTGTTGTCCAAGATATCCGGCATTGGCACTGATTGCGAAAGTCCTGCAGAAGGAGCACGCAACGTTCAAATTAGCACTTCCAACTTTGACCTTCGTGCGGTGCAGCTCGACTCAAATGAGGACCAGGATACCCGCTCGCGGAAAGTGACTTATCTTCCAGCGGTGTCGGAATCGTATACATTTTGGTGTAATTACCGTTGGATGAGAGTCGCCCGTACTATCGAATCTCACAATAACGGATGGTCTACTAGAGAAACGCTCACGGTCAGGTAGGTTCTGCATGATAATATGGCCCGAACATGACTCAATCGTCCCAGTATCATGACTCGCGATCGCGGAGTTCTCGCACAGATCCTCCAGGACGCCAAGAACGGGTACATCGAGGCTCAAAAGGACAAGATAGTCATTTTTGTTTCTGATAAATTTAACAAGTATTCTCTCATTCAAATCAATGCTCAGGCGCGCCTACTAAAAGCATATTGTCCCTAGCGTTAACTACTGGAGGGAACTTGCTACGCGTCGCAAGCGGCCTCTCAACTCGATCGTCCTTGACCCGGGCATCATAGACTTTGTTCTCGAGGATGTCCAAGATTTTCTTAACAGCAAGGAGTGGTACGCCATGCGAGGTATTCCCTTCCGCCGTGGATACCTACTTGTTCGTGTCCTTCCCTTATTTCGTACGCAGCTGGATACTCATTCTGCTTCTAGTATGGTGCCCCCGGATCTGGCAAGACGTCTCTCATCCACAGCATTGCAGGGGAGCTGGGTTTGGACGTCTACATCGTCTCACTTTCTCGCGCCGGATTGGACGACTCAAGTCTCTCTCAACTCATCTCACTTCTCCCTGAGAGATGCATCGCACTCATGGAAGACATCGACGCCGCCTTCTATCACGGTCTCAGCCGCGAATCCCCACACGCCTCATCTACCCAAACGTCCGACGACCCCGAGAAACAACGCGACACGCACGACAACCGCGTGTCTCTGAGCGGTCTCCTGAACGCGCTGGACGGTATCTGTGCGCAGGAAGGCCGCGTCCTGTTCGCGACGACGAACAAGTACAGCTCGCTCGATCCTGCGCTGTGTCGACCAGGCCGGATGGATTTGCACGTCGAGTTTAAGCTCGCGAGTCGATTCCAGGCCGAGGAACTCTTCAGGCGGTTTTATGCCCCTTCGTCATCTACCTCTGCTTCTGGGCGTGCTACGGAGAGCAAACACAAACGCTCGACGGCATCGGGAAAGCACGAGAACGGGAGCGTGGATGTTGATGTCGGCGAGGAATATCCCCGCTCGAAAGACCTCATCGATCTGTCAGAGTCACGGACACTTCTTGCCCCCTCGCCCCCGCCCTCGTCCTCGCCATCGTCATCCCCCTCACCATCCCCCTCTCGCTCACTCTCTGAAAAGACCGAAGAGAACGAGTCATCAAGGCCGACCTACGTCGGGGTCTCGCACCGCGCCCGCGCCCCAAAACTCTCGCTCGACCGGATCAACACCCTCGCTTCCCAATTCGCCCTCGCCGTCCCGGAGCGCCAACTATCGATGGCGAGCCTCCAGGGTTTTTTGATGATGCACAAGACGCGACCGTTTGACGCGGTGACGGATATCGGGGCGTGGGTGCAGAAGGAGGTGGATGGGGCGGCTGCTTTGAGTGGGGGATAGATCACTTTTTTTTAGAAATTTTATTATTTCTGCTTTGGCAATGTACAATGCACGCATTCAACGATCGTACTGTCTGTCGCCCGCGAGCCTCGAGGAAGTTGATCCTCAGGCACAACCACCGATACTGACAAATGGAATATAAAGTACATACTTAATATCTTTTGCGAACCAGCTACATATTGGTGTAATATATCAAGGGGGGGATCATATCCACACGCAACTTCTCCCGATCGATCCCGCCAATTCACACCGTGCCTTGGTCCTGAACGCAGCATCACATTCATGATCCCTACCCCTACAGGCCCACCGTACAACTACGCATCCAGGTATCTCTATAGACAAAGAGAAGAAAAAACGTTCTAGATGTGAAATCCTACAATTATGACCACTAAAAAATTGTAACATGTCGGACAAGTGAGTTTTAAGTACATGAGATTTTTAGGCAACTGGAGCGCGGACATATCTCCTGCGGAACTTGCTGTCCACGGACTCGAGGTAATAGTTACCAGGCCAGATGTTCTCGACCGAGCCTTCTGGGGTGTAGTTTACAGCGTTGTGGTTCTTCTCACGAAGCTGGATCGAGCAAGGTGAGCGTGATGTCAGACAAGCTAAACGCAAAAGGGGGAACTCACAGAGAGCGCATCGACGTATTCCTGGCACGGCACGACCTTCATGGTCGCCAACCGCTTGAGCAGGTCCATCTTTTCCCGAATCTCAGATGTGTCACCCTTGACGCGAAGAGTGAAGAAACTCGATGCACAACCACTTCCGAAAGCAAACATGCTCAGACGCTTGCTCTTCAGCTCGGTGGGTTCGACGGAAGAGAGGAGCGAAGCGAGACAGCCATATAGGGAGGCGGTGTACATGTTGCCCAGACGTTTCGAGCAGTGCATGGCCGGCTCAACTTTCTTGCTGTAAGCAGCCTTGGATGCGGCAATGAACGTCTTTTCGAGGTTTTTATCGGTGAGCGATGCGGTGTAGGAGGTAGAAAGGATGGTATCGGGAGAAGGAACATTGGCGAACTGAGGTGCTGAGGGGGAGTTGACAAAGTCGTTGTAGAATAAACGCCCGAGAGCTTTTTGAACTTGCTTGCCGTAAGGGGCATGGAATACGGTGTAATCCACGTCATCGAGGGAAAAACCTTTATCGGATCTGCTGTTGGCGTGGCCATTGGCATGGAGGAGCTTCTTTGCTCGAGCGGTCTTCTCACGGAAACGTGCATAGGAAGCATCGAGAGCGGAGATATACGTGGTTACAGAGACCGGTCCATCGACCTCGGGATACTCGGAATCCAGTTTAGGCTTGTAAAAGTCATAGGTGTTTGTCATGTGGTTGCCGTGAATGGCTGGGAAAAGATGAACGTCAAGTTAGGTTAACACTAAATCGGTTGGGACTCACGTTCGATGACTACTGGGGCGTTTGGACCAATAAGGATAGCACATGCACCGGCACCACCAGCAGGACGTGCAGCACCCTCGGCATAAATCGCGATATCGCCCCCGACAACGATGGCATTGCGGCCATCCCAAGATGTCGACTCGACCCAGTTGACGGCGTTGAAAAGAGCAGCAGTAGAACCGTAGCAAGCGTTTTTCGAATCGACACCCTCAATGTCGAAGTTACCAGACTCTGCAAAGAGGTCCATAAGCGTGGTTTTGACGGATTTCGACTTGTCGATGATGGTCTCGGTACCGACATCGAGACGACCGATGGACTTGGGGTCGATGTTGTACTTTTGGAGAAGGCCACTGACAGCTGTTGCACAAAACTCTCGTCAATACGATGTTCCAAGAGGTAATTGGACACGACGCACCGTTCAGAGCAAAGGAGTTGATGTCCTCACGATCATCACAGCAAGCCATGTACTCCTGGCCAAGACCAATGGTGTACTTTCCGGCCGGAACGTTGTCAAAGACCTCAAGGTCAGCCTCAGAGATACACTAACACCGGAAAAGTGAGCAAACAATAAGGTGTCGCGTGAGCAATGCATACCCTGCGGGGGAAGTAGACCTCCATGGCGAGGATACCAACATCCTTGGGACGGGGAAGGTCGTACTCTTCGGAGGCGACGACGGATACGGGAGGGATGGCCATGGCTTACAGGTAAAGATGGGAGACTGATGTTGAAAAACAGAAGGCGGGGTGAGGGATTATATAGGCGAGAGTCGAGGATATGTCAATTTACATAACTAATTTTTCTGAAAATCATATTATGTTATGGTACGATATCATCGAGTGGCGTGTTTCACCGTCTCGAAAAAAAGAAAAAGGCCGAATTGCACCGAGTTTGCCTCTTTCGGTTAATGAAGGCTTTGAATTGAGACTTATTGTTCATGTCCATGTCTGAGACAGTCCTCCCTCTCTCCGCCTGCCAGTGTGCACCTTCCGCGTACACGAAAAGCACGATGGGAACGATGTTCGTGCGCTTACTACCTCGAGTCAGGCACAAACTCATCGTCAACGTTCCCTTACATCTAATGCAACGTTGTCCAATACGTTTGCCGGGTAGGTACAACCCGTGCCCGAACCCCCACTACACCAGCACTGATACGTATATACGATAGATCTGAGGTCCGAGATGTTTATTATAAAAAAGATGTGGCGGGGCCGCGAACTTTTTCCTCTGCAGTGGGAGCGGACACTGCTTATGACAGTTACGCTTGGTTGACCTTAGATGCGGCTGCTCGACCACCGTGATATTCCTATCTTTGTCGCATCAACCATCTTGTCGTCACTGATGGACACAGGTATGACAAAATATAGTCCGCACACTTTCTCGCGACCAGACTCTTGTCCGCACAAACGCATATCTACTAAATACCGGATAACAACCCTGAGAAGCGCAATGTTATCTCGACCGATAACGACTACATCAAGTTGCCGCCACCACATTTAGACGTCCATGTTCGTAGTCAGCCTCATTGCCCAGTCGGCGGTCAGCCACCCGGTCCAAAGTGATCCTACCTCCAGGACCCCATTCTGGTGACGGCGCTCTCTCAATTGTGTCCAAGAACGTTCCATTAGTACCGCTTAGATGCTATACATGCTCGGATCCACTCTTATCCCTGCGCGCGCTAATCGCTTCCCGTCACGTTCTCCGCCAAGTTCGAGAACCCAACGAAAACTGTACTTCCCCCCTGGCGGCCACACTCACGATCGGCACACTATTCCACCGGACCGGTTGCATATCTCGTTTTCTGACCCTGTTCTCGTCGCAGCAGAACAGAGGCTTTCCAGCGTCCCGAACGCGCAGAGGCGAAGCAGGCCGTTGAATATCAAAGATGCTGGCGCGAGAAAGACCGCCAAACCCGGATCAATCGCGTTTCATCTCAAAAAGGGTGAGATTCTCTCACAAAGGTCGGGCAATTACAATGATAGCCCTCTCGTTCCCGAAGCTGTGAACCCTCCGGCGACGGTACCGAATACCCCAGCAACAAGTAAAGGACATTGTTGGAAGGCCGGGTTTCAAGCAGCTGCGGCGCACTTGTTGGATCCGCCGGACGACTCATGCGACATTTCTGAAGTAGTGACAATTATGAGCACGATCGATGGCTCACCTGGCAACGCTCACAGCTCTGCCTCTGAGAATCGGTATATATTGATCAATAAGCTTTGGCTTACTCTCCCTGACCAATGATGCCAGTCGATGCGATTCTGATCTAGATCATCTGGCGCCGCTGGCTAGTGAAACGTTCAAGGAAGAGCTGTACATCAGAGGTTACTTGGAGAGGCCCGCGAGTCGGCCATCGAACGTCGTCCCGCGAAAACCAAGAACCAGCTTCATGTTTGTGAGCCGCAAGATATTACCGAAAGTCCTGGGACGACGTCAAGGACGCAAGGTTGCGGAATGTCTGCGAGCAGTAAAGGTAACCAGCCTGGATGAGTACAGATCAGAGCGCACCACTAACTAATTCCAATAGGCCACACCCGAGACTCCTGGTGGACTTGATGCGTATTTTGCCGAGAAGCAGTCCTCGACCTGCGTTGCTTCTGTAACCTTCCGAACCCTACATGCGGATGGCCTCGAATCCCCCGGGGTGGATACAAACACGTCGCCATCCGAGTCGTTCGATCTACACGAGTTTTCGTACATCACAGCATTTACAACACCGCCTTCCTCGCCATCGATTATCCTTGATGCTGAGACGTTTAAGAAAGGGGTCGACCTTGCCGACAGCAAGCACGCGTCATAACGAGAAGCTGTGCCATGCTGTATCGAGTGGAGATGTGTCAGTGCGGCGTGGTGCCAATGACAGTCTTCTGGGGACACACCGCAGCAAGACGCAACGAGTGATTTTAGCATGTAACCTCTCTACGTCACTGTTGTGGTAATCAGGACTTCATGATTTCATGATAGCGATAAGATGATCAGAATGATATTCCCGAGGTATCGCATGTCGGGAGATGAATCGCCTCCTAGTAGATCTAGAATCGCATGGCATGGTTAAGGCGTGTCATGGTGCAAGGCAAATGCAAGGAGATTGTTTGTCCGTCGCTTCCTAACCCCTCCGAAGCGAGTTCTACCCCTTTATGATAACCACACATGAAGCCGCAAGGAGCTTTCCTAACTGAACGTTCATAAAGTGGCCCTTCCTCCCCGCATCCGATACAAATTTCTTTGCTATTGCCTCGTGATTATCAACAGTGGATACTGCGTCACTGCCATGCCATGCGCACAACTGACCTGAACCTCATGTAATCTTGGTGGACTCGTGTTCGTGTGGAGGTTATATCTACATCGGAAGCGCAGTCAATCAATCACTCACCAACGTCCATTGCCTCCCATGTCGCAAGTCGTCGTCGATATGTCAGCTCTGACGCTCGAAGTCACGCCATATCGTTCTCCCTTTGACGACCAGGACGCCGACCTCACTCTCCACGCCTCAGATGGCACACGGTTCGCCGTTCACAAGTTATTCTTGACTATGTCATCACCTCTACTGAAGCGTTCTTTGATGCTGGGATCCTCTTCACCTTCTCCCGCTTTTGAGGGATTGGCCGTGAGGCAGGAGACTGGACGGGACACCATCGATCTTGTCGAAGATGGAGTGACGACAGAGAGGGTTCTCCAGTACTGTTACCCCTTTTCTAACCCCATCCTTGAAAATCTCGACGACATCCAAGCCGTGCTGGAGATGATGAGGAAGTTTGGGATGAAGGGTCTCATGAACCGGGCGCGGAGTCTACTGCTCCAGCCCTCGTTCCTAGAGCAAGAACCGCTGCGCGTCTTCGCCATCGCCTACCGCTTCGGGTTCGAAGCCGAAACGCGCCTAGCAGCTCGACACACGCTTCGTTCCCCCATGTTCGGTCCGTACGTCAAGGAGCTGGAGCATATACCGGCTTCGGTGTACCACAAACTCCTTCAGTACCACCGCAAGTGCAGTGTCGTAGCGTGCTCGCTCACGTCTGACTTTTCGTGGTTCCCTGGCTTCGCTTCGCGCTGGGTGTGGTTCCAGTGTGATGACTGTGTCCACCACTCGCTGTCGTGGCCGCTCGCAGACGGGAAGATTTACGAGGTGAATGCTTGGTTCATCGAGTATATGGAACGCACGCGGAACGCACTTCGGGAGCAGCCGTGTGCCAAGGTGGTCGCCGATCCGATGCTGATCGTAGAGGCACTGGAATCTACAGCTGCCTGCCACACCTGTCGACCAGCAGCATATCTGGATCTAAGCATATTCACTGGGGATCACTTCGCGGCGGAGGTGGAGAAGGTGACGGAAGCGGTGCGGTTGATTTGTCTCCGTATTGTCTCAGACGGACTCAACTTTGTTTTAGGTGGAGCTCGATATATCCTTCTAGAGGTTTTGGGTGTAATGGCAATGGAAAAACAAAACCGAGTGTTTAGATCGTCCATCATGTATCACCCACCTGTACAATAGATACAGTAATTTTCTTCGGGTGTATAGTTAGGTGAACACGGGCTCGACTGATCTGTATTCTAAATCAATTTTCTTGGCCGCTTTCAAGCTGAAAATCATGCGTTGGTGCTGCCCAATGTCACAAAAAAAGCCACTGTACTCACAGCTCCGTGTTCAAGTTCCTCGAGAAAAACTTGTCTGGCAGTTACTTGTACTAGGTGCACGCTGCATCGATTACCAAATTTGGCAGGAATCTCTTCAGCTTGTCCATGTCCTCGCTAGTATCAGTTCGTAGTGTGCAGGGTCTCTCCCGTACTCGATCTCCACCCTTCCTTTCGCACTGTCACCGTGTCTCCCACATTCCCCCGCACTTTCGTTGTCAACTCAAGCTCATACCGACCCCCCCTCTGCGGAGGAACGTTGCAACGACACGTTGCGTACAATATGCGCGTCCTTCCCCTGTCATCAAGTCAGACCCAGAACCAAAGAAGGAGACCGACGTCAGCTCCGAACCGCGCGAACGACCCACCCTTCGCGAAAACATCTACACCATTCCTAACCTGCTGACCGCCTCACGCATCCTCGCCTGCCCCGTCCTCGGATGGTCCATCTTCCACGACGACTTTTATCTCGCGACAGGCTTGCTCATCTATGCAGGCCTCTCAGATATCGTGAGTGATACATTCTGGATCGGTTTGTTTTCGAACGGTGGATACGACCACGGTGTCGAACACTGAAAAAGAAAAAGAAAATAACAATAATAATGACATGGATTTTTTGAAAAAAAAAAAAAGGTCGACGGATTCTTGGCAAGGCGGTTCAACATGCACTCCGTGCTTGGCACCATCCTCGATCCCGCCGCTGACAAGGCATTGATGACCACTCTTACCGTCACGCTCGCCGTCAAAGGCATGCTTCCTCGTACGTCCCGCCCCAGTTTTTCCCCTCCCCGGCCGCACCTTCACACCCCTTCCGTACGAACCAGTGTGGTTAGCAACGATCATCATCGGACGTGATGCGCTCCTCAGTCTATCCGCGTTCTACATCCGTTACACGTCCCTTCCCCACCCAGTAAGCGGTGTCACTGGAAATAGAGGACCATAATATCGATCCGTTTTCGTGCTATGCAGAAAACTTGGCGACGTTATTGGGATTTCTCGATCCCTTCTGCCGAAGTACGTCCAACGACCATTAGCAAGGTGTGTGCACATTTTCGTTGGTCTGTTGCGTAGAAACGCTTATTTTTTTGTATATTTAGTACAACACCGCTGCGCAGCTTGCGTTGATGTTCGGCACGACCGTCGCCCCGATCGGTCCGGCATTTCTCACTGTATATCTGCCTGAGATGCAGTACGCCAGTCACTCAGCTATCGTACACTCACTGATGCCATTCTCGTTAGGGCCCTAGTTGCCGTGACCACCATCTGGAGTGGTTTATCCTACGTATTCTCCAAGGACGCGGTTCGGGTTATCTCGGAGACGCGCAAGCAGCGAAAGCCCCCATCCCAATCTTCGTAGTAATATCTTTCCACTCGATCCCAGTTGACTTCAGTGCTGAGATGATAGTAATACACATTACACAACATAGGCAAGATACAGATAACAGCCCGTGGGTTGTACACACGCAACGACGAGAAAAACACGATAACAACGATGCGAAACGCCTCATCCATGCTGAATCATT
This sequence comes from Boletus rubroflammeus, assembly GCA_038090375.1. Taxonomy (NCBI): domain Eukaryota; kingdom Fungi; phylum Basidiomycota; class Agaricomycetes; order Boletales; family Boletaceae; genus Boletus; species Boletus rubroflammeus. The sequence goes on along the minus strand of JBBPMQ010000189.1, from coordinate 18,823 downwards.
GTTCTATGTCGACGGACCTCCTGCAGGGCGTCTGCAATGGCTTGCTTGTTGGCGCAGGCTTCTCGCCAAGCATTACTTGCGAACCTGTACCAGATTGAGAAGCTGTGCACGACATGATTGCGAGGACGTACTTTGCACGCCGAATAAATACGATGCACCACGCAGCACCTTTAAGGCTCCGTCGCTTTTTCGTGGCGGGGAGCGGAGAAGGTTTAGGGTATCCTATTCGTGATATGCAAGCCAAGATACGCTTGTCACTAATCGCGGATACGTCAGGTCAAGGGTAACTAGGAGACACATGCCCACGATACCTTTCTTCGAAACTCGACAGGAGCACGAGGAGATATTGCTTTTGATAGCTGAGATCGTCCCGCAACGTTGATTCCCGAGTGAACTTGGCCTTCAAGTAATGGATCTGAACAATCAGCCCTTTACACTCTTGTTTATGTTGCGACCTCAGTTCGTCAAGCTGGCCGTCATCGCTGCTAAAGGGGGGAGGGGGGATTGGAGCGACCATCTGAAGACCAAGGGAGGGGAGTACGCACGTAGAACAGACGTGTTGCTGCAGTCTCTTTGTCTTTGCCTTTTGGTTTTCAAGTTGATCATTGAGGAGACGAATCTGGGTCTGAGCCTGTTTCTTGGCACGTTCCGCCTTGGTGACCTCCTCCCTTTGCCTCTCCTGTGATTTCTCCCTTTTAGCACGGAGGGCCTTCAAATCGCGACCAAAGATCTCCGCGTCTTTCCGGACGCGTTTCAGCTCCGCCTCGAGTACAGCAATGGTCCTAGCAATGTCCGTCTTTTCCATCACCATCCGATTCTTTTCTTGTTCTGTCCGCTGGAGTTCGTCGGCTTGATTCGAAAGCGCATATCGGAGTTCTTCAATCTCGGCAAGATGAATGTCCAGCTGCTGACGTCGGTTTTCGTGCGATTTCTGCGACGCCGAGTATTCGTTCCGAAGTTTATGAGCCCGCTGGCAAAAAAAAAAGTCTGAACGTCGGGCAAGCAACTATTCCAAAGAAAAACCCACCTCGGAGACCTCGGCATATCGTTGTTGAAGGTCTTTATGATCTCGCGCAAGAATGGAACGTTCTTGTCGCAGTTGCTCGATCGCCGACGTGTTTTCGCGCACTTTGGCTCCCAAAACTCGTGCTTTCTGTTCTGCGTTCGCGTTCACTGTGTAGAGGCTGTTTCAGGCAAGGGTCCCACAGGAGAACCAGTCCTCGTACCTCGGAGCTCGGTCTCGAGTTCGTGACTGTCCTGCTTGGCCTTCTGCAACTGATGTTTAACGTCGTCCATATCCTAGGTCTGATGTCAATCGATGCATCAAGACATGTCATTATCATAATTACCGTTTCAGTACGCTGCAGCTGTCGAGCAACACCTCCGAGTTCGCGTTGTAGGCGACCCTGTTCAGTGGACATCTTTCTGAGACGCATCCGCTCCGCCTGTAATTCTGCTTCAAGATCAGCGATGACCGCCTTCGCCTTCTCGGCCTCCTACGAACAAGACGATGTGAGCTCATTGCACAGAATACACGAGGTCAGTTTCCTACCCCTTGCGTATCCGCTCTTGATCTGCGACTCTCCCGTTCCGCTTCGATCGCTTTCCTCACCTCTTGTTTTGCATTGCGTACTTCGACGTTCATACGATTCGCAGTGTCCTGGAGAACAGTCTTTTCGCCCAAGAGCTGGCGCTTTTCGTCATGCCATTGTTTCCTCATCGTGTCCAACTGAGTATTCACGTTTTGAAGCTCCACGCGCAGCGCCTCGCTTGTCTTGATGAGTGGTGTGGGTGGATTGACCAGGAGATCGCCTCCCGACATGTCCAGGGAGAGAGAACTATCCAAAAGCGTTAGCATGGCTGTCTGGAGGATGTCTGCATCATACCTCTCATCCGCTTCATAGACTCGCAGCAGCCTCGATGGGTCGATTTTCACGAAACACTGTTGGCACCGTAGCTTCTCGAGTCGACGAAGCCGTCTCTCCTCTCTCCTCTGCAATCTCGCATTCTCGTTCTCAAGTGACACGATGCTAGAACGCGCGTCCTCGAGATTCTTCGTGAGCTCCACGACGTCAAGACCCGCTTCTTGCAGTTCGTCCAATTTCTGATCAATGCTGTCGTTCGCGTGGTCGAGTTCTGTCTGCAGTCTTGCGATTTCCACCAACAGAGGCGAGGCGCTCGGATCAACCCCAGTAGTTGCATTCAACCACGAAAGCTGTCCAAAGATCGTCGTGAAATGTCAATTTCGACTTTGTAATGGTGTCGGCGACGTACATCTCTAAGTGGTGCCCCAGGCGTCTTGGGCGTCTTGAGACTCATGGACAAAACATGTCGGTGGATCGGAGAAATGCCACTGTTGTTGACGACTCTATGTGGAGTCGCCATCTCCGCGTGGCTACTCTTCAGAGCCCTGACGCGCTCCAACAACTCCTCCTTTTCACGTTCCAACACCTCAATCCTCGTATCCTTGGCCTTTCCAATGGCTCGCCGAGCGGGGGACTGTTGGAGAAGAGCGGACAGCCTTGCAATCTCTCTGTTGGCCTCGTCCAGTTCTCCCTCGAGAGCTTCCTCAGTTTCGTGATTGCTTGGCGGGTTAGCGAGCGCCAGGTCTTGCCGCTTTTCTTGCTCGCGTTCCAACGCAGCCAGTCTGCTTCGCAGGTCAGCCATCCTCTCTTCGTCTGATTTCATCTTCTCCTCTGCGGCTTCCAAAGCTTCCTCCATCTGTCGAGCAAGCTCTGTTGCCCTCTCGACCTCTTTCTCAAGCCTCTCCATCCGATCATTGGCATGTTCTTCCTCTACCTCGTACTGATCGACACGGTCCTGCGCACGCGCAAGCTGCTCCTGAAGATCCTCGACGCGTTCCGCCTTACTCTCCTCCAGTTCGACAATATACGATTTGAGCGATCGCAATTCTTCAGCGGTCTCCTTGTCGCCCCGCGCCGTGCACCGCTGGAGTTCAACTAGTTTGTCCGACTTAACTTGGAGCTCCCCCTGGAGACGATCGACATCGGTGTCGCATTCAGCGAGTTCTCGTTGCAGCTCGGAGACTCTTGCCGTCGCCCGCATAACCTCGTTGCCCATCTCGCTGAGCTGGCTGTGGAAATCCTCTTCAGCAAGCTTATTGGAGAGCTTCTCTTCCTTCAGCTCCTTCTCAAGTCCGCCGACTTTCCGATGAAGCGCCGTACTCTCCTCCTCAAGTTCGTTTATACATGCCGTGGCTGCTTGCAGGTCGCTACTAAGCGCACTGATCTTGGCGTTGGCTTCCTTCAAGGCGCCACCAAGCTCCTTGCCACTTTCCAATGCACTGTCGGCTTTGGCGGCGCGCTCAAGTGCGAGGTCGCGATCTGTTTCCAGATGGTCTTGAACCTTGTCCGCGTTGCGCTTGATCTTGTTGATTTCTTCGACAGCATCGGCGTGCTTTTCTTCCGCTTCTTCGATCCTCCTTTCCAGCTCACACACAATCTCCGAGACCCCTGTTTCCACCTCTGTCATCCGCTGTCGCCACCGTTCCTTATCTCTAGCTCGCTCGCTGCGTTCCTTTTCCAGGTCCTTGGCTACCTGATCCTTCTCCACCGTCACTTGCTCGAGGTCTTCTGTCACCGTCTGGACGAGAGCTTCTAGTTCAAGCCTCTCCTCAGCCCATCCCTGTGCATCAGATTCTTCCTCCACATCACCCAACGAATTCCCAGCGCTAATCCGTCTCCCTCTCCCCGCACTCTCGACACTCAGTCGCGGTCCCTGCTTGACCTCTTCGTATCTCTGTAATCGCGCGATGAGGTCAATGTTCTCTTCTTGCAGACGGCGATTGAGCCCGTGCAAGTACGCATTCAACCTTTGCGCATCGAAACGACCTATCTTGCCTCGTTCGCCGAGACCTAGAGCGGGGTCGTAAGAAGTGTTGGCGCGAACGTAGGTCACAAGATCCTGCGAGGATGTGGTCGAGATGACAGACACTCTTTCGCTCGCATCATCATGGGGGGGAAGACTGTCACCATCTCCAGCCTCCGACGCATCGCCCTCGGGAATATACGTTTGCGCGAGGGGATGTGACATGCGACCCCGCCTAGGTCGGGGTGTTATTCCCGCAAAGGCCTTGTGCATCGTGGCTCCCGGTGTCGCCTGTCCGTCTTCTGCCACTTCGTTCATGACCGGAAGCTCGCTCAGACGTCGGTGAGGATGTGGTGTGGAAACGAATTTCATGCGGGGACGGGCGGTGGAGTTGATGACGGAAAGGAGGAAGGATCTTCGGCGTGTATGGGGCGTGACTGGTTCCGAATCCATTTCGATGCCTTCTTGAGTGTCTAGTTCTTGGGGGGGCGGTGGTGGGATGTTGAACCGAGCGCGTGGGCGCGGTGCGATTGCAGGAGTCGGCGTAAACACTGCTGATGGCGCAGGAGAAGAAAATGCAGTCGATGGAGCAATCGGGGAACGAGTAGCTTGGATGGTACGGTCCATTGGATAGCTTGGGTCAGAGGACGCAGATGAAAACGTGGGTTCCCTATCTGATGTACGACCATCATCATTGGAGGCCCGCTCGGGTTCACTCTCGAGCTGTTCCTCATGCTCAGCAGGATATGCATCCTGGTCTTCGTCACTTGTTCGTGAGAGGTCCTCGTCGGGTGGTTGTATGACAACGCTGGGTAGTGAGGTGACGGCCGGAGAGGCGCTAGCTGAGTGGGGAAGTGGGACATGGATGCCTGGAATGGGCGACTCTGGGTCTCTGGGTAATGGGATGGAACGATTGCTCCGGGGGGTGGAATTAGGCGGAGAAGAAGCAGAGGAGGACGTCGAATGCGAGAGTGATGGCGTGCGAGTACGAGCAAAAGGTCGACGCAGAGCGACGTTGCGATACTTGTCACTGGATGAAGGCTGACGCAATATATTGTATCCAGCGATAAACGTAGAGAAAGAAAGAGACTCACCTGTGGTTCGGAGCGCAGAGAAACGGAGTAGTCATACGGCAGGCCTTTCTTCTTCAGGGTGGGTTCCGGTGGTGGCGGCTCCGGTGACAAGGGAGAGCTAGCACGACTGACTGACTCTAGGGCATCCACAAGGGACATATCCTCGGCCTCGTCGCTCTCTGGAGGGGGTAAGTATGCCTCCGGCACGCTGTTGGTACTCTTCCCCAGGGGGTCCTCCGGATCGGTGTTCTCTTCGGAATCATGGGGCAGCGATGTGATAGCGCTCGCGTCGAAGCTTTTCTGAGCGACTCGACCAAACGACCTTGATGCTGACGACTTTACCGAGGCAGAGCGAGATGCAATCGAGGTCGCAAAGCGGACGGTGCTGGACGTGCTAGATTGTAGACGGATAGTGGCAGTGGCGTTATGGGATGAGGCAGCTGCTGGTGTTGAATGTACGGGTAGAAGCTCGTCATCGTCATCCGTGGTTGTTTGACCAGATTCAGTGTGGGGTAGGACGGAGTGCTCGAACGCGGGCAACGAAGGGAGCGACGACGGCTCTCTGTCGTCCTCGATCCTGCGCCATATTCGTGATGGCGTTTCATACAGTACCATGCTAAACGGTGCACTGAACCTGCAATACGTTTCTATGAGTTCGCTTCAACAATACCTTTGGGCAAGGTGTGAATGGATTCGAGGAGGTCAAGGTCACGCGTTCGTTGCATTCCGTCACGTGACCGCGTTTCCTCAATCACCGCCACCCCTTTCGGCTTAGCCTTTTAGCGCTGAAGATGATCCGGCGCCACCTCAACTCGAGCCCAGAGATGGATCAATCGATCACCCCCCGCCCAGCTTAATTAACCGCTACTTAGCAAACCATCATGTTGCGATACAAGGCGCATACATCAATCGTGCGCTCAATCTTGCAGTATACGACCCCGTTGCGCAAGACGCCGTCACATGGCTTAGGTTAAACCCACCCACTTTCGGACGTCGAACATATTAACCTGAACAATACCGCTTTATCCAACATACTATCTTCCACTCAGGGTGTTGCTTCAAGTGAGATTGTGAGGTTCTGCAATTGGCCCTGCAGTCCCCATATATGCCCCACTGAACATGTCAGCACAATGCTGCTCGTCGGTGCGGACGGCCAGCTCGTCCTCTAACCAAACCGTCGAAGTGACCATTAGCCATGGCGGCGAACAAAACCCTGGCATTTCCCTCGGTGCCGGCGCCTGCATCCTATGTCGCCGGTCTCGGTCGTGGGCGAGATCTGACCTTTCCAATCAATCGTTTACATGACCAGATCCCTAGTGCGTCTAGTTTCACTACGCTTTCGGATATCAGTCCCGCAAGAGAGGGTCCATCTGCAGAAGCATCGACCCTGAGCAATTCCAAGACCCAGATAACGAATGTGGCCTCTTTGCAGGCACGACGTACGAACTCTCCTGATGTGGCTGCACATCATGCTAATGCTAGAGGAGGGTGAAGTATCTGAGCTACTAGATGAGATGGAGGTAGGCCCTTCCTCACCCACTACTTACCTGCACGTCCTCTCCTTCTCTCTGTGCTCAGGGATAGTGATGACTACCTCCGTAAACGATGGCTCAGTGTTTTCTTCCTTTCTGTCTTGTTCCCATTTATGCTTCAGGCCGGGCCAGTTGGTGCATTGAATTGCATCTCTTACTTTTTCCAACTACGGCGTTTGGCATCAGCAAACCACCCACTGGGAGTGTCTTTGTGACAACCGATACTTATGCATAATGTCATGGCCACCAGGGATCGCAGATAGATGTTAACGTTTTCATATGGGATCCCACATGGATTCTGAGTCACGATGCCAGTGACAGGATAACAGAGCAGGCCGAAGTTTGTCGTGAGAGTGTTGGGCCTCAGCGATTCAGAGTCTTCGATCGGACGACCTGGATGCAGTGTAGCGTCCGGGGTTTCCAAAACTCGAAGAATATATCACAAAGCAGGATCAGCGCTATAGGTATCTTCAAATACAATGGTAATAGTAGTCTACCACAATACTCTACAATCCGCGAACAGATAGACGTACATACATGATGCAAGACATGCCCTTCCGAGGGCCTCCAGTATTCAAGGATGAGATACAACTGATACAGTTCGAATCAATCGACTGGTTCAATAAGGTTTAATCTCCAGGTGGATCTGATAAAAAGCTTAATTGAGGACGTCAACTTCGAATGAAGGCACATACCTGAGAGATGATATCGTTTATTGGGACAGCAAGTTCCTTTGCATATTCCTCCATCCTCCTCGGTGCTCTATCCCGGCAATTCTGGCAGCTGCCAGCCTTCCTCACCATACTCTCGATCCACTCCGCGTTCATCAACGTTTCTGAACATGGCCGTACTCGCAGCACGTCGATAACACTGTCTTGATAGATCTTTAGAGATAGACGTGGCAGTCCATTCTTCCTGCAGAACTTGCAGTCGAGCGGCGGCAGAGGGAACAACGACCAGAGCCGAACAAGCTGGGACATGGCTTGCCCACAACTCGCATGGTACTTGACCAAGCGCTGGTAATCCGAACCAGAAATGAAGTCTAGCTCGGGAACATATGCAGGTTCCCAAATTGCAAAACGCAACATGTACCGCGCAGCGATATTCGCCTCTACTTCTGCCCTGTACCGACATGCGATGGCGAACACGCGCATGGGCTCTTGTTCTAGGAACTCGGGAGCCGTTATCATCTTGACGATGAATTTGCCCACGCACTTCATATCGTACTTGTCGGCAGCGTCGAGGACCGACATGACAATGTCTAGACTTTCGAGGACGGGGAGCGTGGAGTCATAGACGGGAGAACAGAAACTGAGCAGCTTCCGCAAGACAAGGCTCTTCTCAGCCAGAGGTATGACTGGTAGACCACACTTTCTTTGGTCGGCAGCTTTATCAAGCGGGTCGGGTTGTGGCAAAGCGAACATGTTTGCAAAGAAAGGGGACGCTAGCGACAAGAGAAGCTTGTAGAAGTGAAAATCGACATTGTCTGAAGTTCGGAGAATCACGTCTGCATTGGCTCGATTGAAAGGGGCGGCGGCGTCGACAGGTCCCAGCTGGAGCTCGGGGCTGGTGACGCAGTGCGCTGGAGTTTCGGGTTCGGGGTCTCGGGGGAAAAGGGGGGGAGTTTCAGACATGCTGGAAGTTGAAAATAGAGGTATCTCCCGTGTCCGAGATGCGCTACATGGACTGACGCCGTGTCCACGGTGACGGGCCAGGCAACCGATTGACCCGATGCAACTACTTATAGCCTCGTGCTGTGAGACTTGTTTTATCCCACGATCAATCCTGTCAAGTCACAGCCATGATTATCATCCTCTCTCGCAACCAGTTACCTTGCGACATTTCTCAGTGGTCAATGAAACAGCTCCTTAGATACGCAATATTCGCTGTCTCTATCGCGTGATTAACTTGGTTGCCTGACCAACACTTGCAACACAGGCTCATGATCGCGCTTATTCCCACAACTCCCGTTTTTTTCATGCAACAGGTGCGTGGGATTGGAGCAAATCACCTTCCGTGGGTACACTAGTGTTTTCCATCAAGGAATTCTTTACGGTATCTTGTAAGAGTACATCTCAATTTTTGCCCAGGTTGTCCAGCGATCATCCTCAAGACGACACCCATGTTTACAATGATATCCCAAGCGGAATCTGCATCGAAGCTTCCGTCATGAGGGTCAACGGTGAACAAGGAGGTATGCACTCACGCCTGCAACTGCCTCATCGACCGCCTCCGCAAACCTCTGCACAAAGTCTGACATGTAGGGCTGTGACTTCCGTCGACAGGATGTACAGCCTCCTGCTCTCTCCAGTGCTTTCTGCACATTTTGATGTACGGCAGCGGCGCATGGAGTCTCCTGTAGTATAGCCAGGGTTTCTTCCATATACTCTGCCCACCACTCCCGTGCGTACGCCCCGTGCATCAAGAAGCGACCGTCCGCTCGCTGAGTGCACATACAACAGTTCGTCCACCATTTGAAGAACCCATAGCTTTCTTTCTCCTCGAGCCAGGCAAGATTGTTCCCAAGCGCCAAGACTGCGTGTGCGCATTTTGTGCGGTAAACCGCAAGGTTTCGAAGATCGTTTTGGCTGATGGACTTGAGCGTCGTGGGATTTATAGGTGGTGCCGGTTGGCGCAACAGACACGTCGCTGCCGCTCTCGCTTCTGATTCGAAACGAAAACGGTAGGCGATGCCAAAAATGTGCAACGGCTCTTTCCCCAGAATTGATGGTTCAAGCAACGTCCTCCGAACGCTTCGCTCTACCTCTTCCATGCTATATTTGACGGCCGCCTCTAGTACCGCCTCTATGTCTACCACATTTCCCAGGCGGGGGTCCTCGACGGTGGCGGGGTAGCAGAATCTCAGAAGCATATCCAGCACCCGACTATTTTCGGTAACTGGAATCACTTCGAGACCATCGTGTATTTCATCGTGCGCACTACGCACTTGCGGCTGGGGAAGGTCGAACATAGAGTCGAAGAAGGGTGATGCAAAGGCTAGCAGACAACGGTACACTCGAAAATACACGTCGTCAGATGAACGGAGGATAATATCCGCCTTGTTGGAATTGAACGGGGCTGCGGCGTCTCTACGCATAGCGTGCGGTCTCGGGGATGGTAGACAAAGGTAAGTGAAGACATCAGGACCGTCTGCTTGGAATTTATGTGCATCATGGTCCCCGGAGTTTGAGAATCTAACCCCAGTAACCCGTCCGAAGGGCCATCCAAATTCTTCCAGCGGAAGTAATAACCTGAACGACTCTCAGGCATCAACCAAGCGACCGGATAGTTTTCTTCCTCGCGGTTCGAGCACATCACATTAACTGATCGAGGGATTTAACGCTGCAGCGTAGTTCCCATTGCAACCAAATATAAATCGACGTCGTGAGCGAGAAAGGAACATTTGTGAGAATTAGCAAACGAACATCCTCCCTGAGATTGTCCATGGTATCAGATACCGTACAGCGGAGATAGTAGTCAGAGTGCTTGGCTTGTGCCTGTGGAGATAAGACCATGCGAATTGGTGCGGATTTTCTCCCACTTGATAAGATGACGAGAGAATTATCCGAGTTCGGGAGGTTAAGATTGACAAACATGCACAGGAGCGCGAGGGGAACGTGGCAAGTCTGCCTTGGACGTCGTGAGCGAGCGACGGCTTTCCCATGCCCCGAGCTCATACGCGATTCCTTTCTCCTCGGAATCGAAAAGATTTCATGCTACCCGTGCCAATACCGACGGGTAACACCACGGGTAATGGCTGTCCGCGGTCTCGCCAGCTCCCCCATGTTGAAGATGGCGGTTGTATTCACGCAATAAAACATGCACTGAGGATGCAAACCTTGTCAGGCCTTAGTTTCGAGTAATTATTAGTTATCGCGGCAGCTCAGCGCTCAGGCCCATCGAGCATCACGCGGAGGCTATCTATTCATGGTTTTGTGGCACTTCAACCACTGCCATTATGGTGTGTTCCTGACGACATTGTGCAGAGAATTATACGCCATGGGATGCTTCAAGTTCTGGATGGCAGTGTTTCGATCGATAGTCACAGCAACAAGCAACATGTGGGTCGGAGTGGGACGGTGGCGCGTTGCACACACTCGGACTAAAAATACATGAATATGATACGATTTCAGTAGATCAAGAGAGCATCTGCTCCAAGCATACAGTATAACCCATTTGATATATATATATAGCAAGATCTGAATATGGCGCACTATTCATCCTCATCCTCTTCACCTTTGAAGACAATTTCCAGTTGTTGGCTGCTAGGACCCACATCTGAGTATCGGTGTGTTCGTTGTCTCTTGACGAACTGTGATGCCGACTCGTCTTTGCGACGCATGCTGCCCGGCAAGCGGGATTTGGGTAGAGCACGTTTTATTCTGCACGAATTCGGGTTCAAATCCTGGAGAGACACCGGGTGCTCTTCAACTTTTGGGAGGATCTCGCAAGAAGTTTCCAAGTTCTGGCTACTCTTACGACTAAGACTTTGAGACGGCGTTGTGTTGCACCTGTTGCACGCATTGTCGCTACCAGAAGGAGTATGGGGTTAGCTTTACCGTGAACCTAGCAAGCAAGTGCTCACCGTGACTGAGCTTCCCAGTATTTCTTCTTCAAGGAATCATATTTCTTGCGTAGATCAACCGCTTCTCGTCGTGCTTCTTCCTCTTGTTCCACAACGACGTGCTTTTCCGATTCCATATTTTCGAGCGCATACTTGTAGTCTGCGCAGCGTTGTTGCAGATGCTCATTGCTGGTGGCGAAAGCCTCGAGACGTCGTGTCAAAGAATCGATTTCCGCTGACATTGATGCAACGGAAGGGATGTCCATATATATTTTGCGTACAGAAGGCAAGATAAAATCATGATATTTTTGAGGAACGAATGTAAAGTCGGGTGATGCTGAAAGAGAGGTCAGCTGAGCTATGGATGTGGAGTGATAGATCAAAACCTATGTGGAATGGTTTGCGACAGGTAGGACACGCAGATTTGAGCGCGTCTGTGCCAGAATTGATGTGGCCCCGTAGGCATCGTTCGCAGTGGACGTGGCCTGTCAGACACGGTGAGCGGTGGCAGCCCGATGGCACATGCGAAACGTACCACATGGGACAGAAACTGGAATCCGCAACACGTCGAGGCAGATCCCACACTCGGCCATTGAGCAGATAGTGTCTTGTGAAAAGGATGTCTTGGATTGATCAAAGACGTGACTATGAGTCGTCACGTGACCGCGTCAGTCTTCCTAACAAAAACAAATATGGACCTGCAACCGAAGCCTTATTGCGCTTGTCAATATTATAATAACACCGTGAAACTTGCACGGACTACTACCATCGTTACTTACTACTTACACTGCGACTAGTTCCTTGGCCCGCGTTCTAGCGCTCGGCCTTTCATTTATTGGAGTTTGGTCAATAGTCAGACCATCACGATCCTTTCACTTCACTTCCTTTTGAATGTCAAGTTCGGTCAATTCACCTTTTATTCCTGCTCGTCCATTATCTAGGTCTTCGTCGCGCGGTTCACTGCGTTCTGCACGCGCGCCGAGTCCGTCTACCTCACTGAACGATCCAGGTATTTCTCAACATCACTCATTGTGAATTGTTTGTCACGCCGAGTCTACCTGGTTCGTTCTCTTCTATGCAGTGGCTGTTCGGAGTCAGATGTCAATCTTGAAGCATTCTATCCGACAGCAACAGGCACAATTACACAGTCTAGAGAATATTATTTTACGTGGATCCCGTCCATTCCCTCCAGGCTTTATGGCGTCCTCCAACCATGTATCCCACCATTCCGAAGATGTGCTCGATATCAGCTCTCCTCCCTCCTCTTACAACCCTAACTTTACAACCCCCAAAATGAAGCGTAGGTCCAGCTTTGATATATTGCAAGGTCTGGCCGGTCGTGACTCGAGTCTTCCGCTTCCTCGGCGCGAGAGCGCGACGCCAAGCTTCAAGGCAGAAGGTATTCCTGAAGGCATCCCAATGGACTTCGGGAGTCTCTCAAACACTAGAGATCCCGTCAAGCGAATTTCCAGTCCTACTCGTACTCTGAGTCGTACGTCCTTACCCGCCAAAGGCTAGAGATCTTTCACTGACCGAAGATTCAATCGCATTAATGAATGTTATTTTACCAGGCATACCTGTTGCATCAGTGGGTCAGTCATTCATCTGCACACTCCTGCAAAGTCCCCTCTCAATTACATGAAAACCTCATCCTCATAGGGAATGCCCGGGCGCTAGCCGACGATGGTTTATCCCCGAACCTGAACCACACCTCCCCTCAAACACCTCCGGTATCCCCAATAGATACAAGTATTGCCAACAATCCTGCGAACCTAAACTCCACACCCTCTCTCCAAGCACCAGCATCACCGAACCGTCGGTTCTCGCTGACACCGGGGGGGACTTCCAAAGTTCTGGCCGACCTTCAAACTGGTGTCATCCATGCAAGGAACGCACTCGAGAATACTAAAGCTCAGCTCCGTCTTTCACAACGAACGGTCGCACAGCTAACACGTCAGACGGAGGACTTGAAAGAAGGCCGTGAACGGCTTCGACTGGAGAATGAAGGTCTGAACAACGTCGTCGCGCGCAAAGAACGACTACTTCAAGAGGTATGCCTCTGTATTCTCCCTGATTTTATGCTCATTCTTTCCGGAGGTTCTCGAGAGAGCACGCAAGGCAGAGACAGAAGCTGCTACTCTAAAATCGCAGCTCAAAACGGAAACGACTACGTCGAAGCGATCGTTGCGTGAGATGGAAGCTGCCCTTGCGGAATCGACCACGCTGTCTCAAAAGTCCGAACGAGAGTACATTACGTTGCGCGACAGTATCAAGGGCATGACCGAGAGCTGGAAACACGATACGGACCGACTCAGAGACGAGATGCGGAAGCGGGAGGAAAAAGTAAAGAAAGAGGCGGAAACAGTAGGCAAGAAGTACAAGCAACTGGCAGAGGAGATGAAGGTAGCTCAGCTGGCGCAAACGAAGGTGAAAGATCTCCAGAATGACGACTCCAAAATTCGGAAGGAAATCGAAGACGAGTTTCGGCAAGAGACTAAGAAACTCAAAGCACAGGTCGAGGAACAATCTCATCGTAGTGATCAGGCTATTGAGACCGCCCAGTAAGAGCCGTGTCGAACCCTTCTTGCAGGTGGTTGTTAATAGTTCATAATTAGGACCCTCGCCGCTGAACTAGCACGGCTGCGCCGACTTATGCAATCGGGTGCCGGATCACCATCGCTATATTAGTGACTCCGGAGGCGCGAGCTCGGGCTCGTAAGCGTTGCTTTTTTCCCCCTCTAGGTGGTAGTTGTTTCGACCCTTCCCCATTCGCGTTTCATCACGGACGGGTTGTCAATTCATGTATCCAATACACTCGTTTTCCTACACATACGGCGCTTTTTTGTTACATACCCAGGATATCTGCTAACTATCTAACAACGTTAATGGAGAAACCCGCTGCGGGGATGTGATGGTCATGATCCTGATTTTGCCTCAGAATCACCTGTCAATGCCACTTCCGGATCGACATCTTAAACCGGCCGGCGCAGGCTGCATATAAATGACAACGGGGAACATCCCTCATTTCTTCCCTCAGTCCGCATATCATGGCCACTATCACTACCCCCATAACGGAGATGTTTGGAATCAAACATCCCATTCTACTTGCTGGTATATGATGTGATAATGAAACGTGTCGTTCGTGTGACTGACGCTTGCGCACTAGGCATGAATGTAGCTGCCGGGCCAGAGCTTGCAGCAGCAGTCACGAATGCTGGTGGATTGGGTGTCATCGGCGGCCACGGGTACACCCCAAAGGTGCTAAGGCAACAGGTACGCGCGAACCCTGTGATCCAAGGACATGCACGCTCACGAAGACTGGCCTCTCAGATTAAAGCGATTAAGGAGGACCTGAAGGACCCAAACGCTCCATTCGGTGTCGACCTCCTTATTCCACAGGTCGGAGGTAACGCCCGCAAGACAAACGTATGTCATGTCTTTCTCTGCGTGGCGTGCTGTTGCTCACGTCGGCTACTAGTACGACTACCAAAAGGGGCAGCTCAATGACCTCCTGGACGTTATCATCGAGGAGAAAGCCTCCCTTTTTGTGTGTGCTGTCGGTGTTCCGCCTCCACATGCAGTTGAAAAATTGCACAAGGCGGGCATACCCATTATGAACGTGAGTGACGCCGACCGTCGGACGGCGACCATGAGAAATTTATATGCTATCGTAGATGGTTGGACACCCAAAGCATGTCACCAAAGCACTCGCTGCAGGTGTCGACCTCATCTGCGCCCAGGCTGGTGAGGCTGGCGGACACACTGGCGACACGCCCGCGACTATTCTCATTCCCGCATGCGTGGATGCAGTCAAGGGTCACAAGTCACCGTTGACAGGGAAACCCGTATATGTTATTGGTGCCGGGGCCGTGTATGATGGCCGGAGTTTTGCCGCCAACTTGGCGTGGGGAGCGCAGGCTGTGTGGGTGGGAACGAGGTTTGTGGCGTCCAAGGAGGCGGGTGCACCGAAAGCGCACAAGGAGGCTGTGTTGAGCGCGGGTTATGAGGACGCGGTGACGACGGTGATTTACACCGGGCGTCCTTTGCGAGTGCGCAGAACGCCATATGTGGACGATTGGTACATTCGTTCTCGCCTTGTTCGTGTGCGATCATTCACGTTGTTTCCCAGGAACAACAACCGGCAAGAGGAAATTAAGGAGTTGACATCGAAAGGCATCATACCGTCCAATCACGACCTTGAACAACATCCGGAGAAGTCGATCGAGGCTCATGCATGGCTCATCGGACGCGTGGCTGCACTTATTCGCGATATCCTTCCTGCTCAACAAATTGTGGATGATATGGTATCAGAGGCTGCAAAGATCTTGCAGCAGAATGCTTCGCTTGTTACGATCAAGTCTAAGCTATAGTTGGTTGTTGGCGAATGTTCTCACAGACTACAGATGGATATCCTATTGTACTTAGCATTTTCTCGGTTTGGTTCCGTGTAGGGGTGAATGCAAGTCTAGTTTAGTTTGCTTACTTCCTGGATGTGGTGTTATCACGTGATGCGTGCATGGATGACACGCGATTGCGCCGAGTCCCGACGCGACTTCAAGTTGTCAACGCACCGAAGGCGCCCTACATAATGTCCCTTCCAGGTACCCAAGAACTCAAAGGTGTCATCGTGGACATTATCTCACGCGCACGAGACGACAGTCGACTCAGGTAAGCGTCTAGACTCTACACACGGAAAGTTTGACGGTTCAATGACGCGCATTTTACGTCCAGTCAACTGACCGTGCGCATCGTGCGTCAAGAATTGGCGATCCACTTTGATATCGCGGAAGATCTCTTGAACAGCGGGGAATACAAGTCCTTCATCAAGGATACCGTGCATGAAACCGTGGTGAGAGATACACGTTCTTTTAGTTGTCGTTGCGTGGTCGTGAATGATCGTCTTGGACTGACCTCGGAAATAGGACAGCCTCCGGAACGCATCGGACGAGGGTGTCGAACAGCCACAACGCAAAGTGACCAAGAAGGAAAAATCGGATGGGACGGCGAAAACTGTCTCCCGCAAACGTAAATCGGTGTGTATTTTGTCTTGTCTGGCTAGTTGGTCGCGACGATGTGACGTCGTCATAGAAAGTACAGGTGCATCCCTCGAATGAGGAGCTTCTAGAGGAAGCCAATGCGTCTGAAGGTGATGCGCCACCGTCAAAGAAAGCCTCTGCGCGTTCGAAACCTTCCAAGGTGAGAGGATCTTCTCATGACCGTGACGCGATGATCAGACTGTCGACAAGCCAGCAAAGTCTAGCAAAACGTCAAAGAAACTAGAGAGCGAAACGACATACAAGTCCAAGGTAGGTCTACCTCGATGATTATGATTGTCATCTGTCGTCATGTATGAGTCATCAGGCTATCATCGAATCCTCAGACGAAGAGGTTACACCAGAGTCTGGAACACGAAAGTCTGCTCGTTCGCCAAAGAAGGAGCAAACCTCCGCAAAGCCGTCACCTCCGAAGCAGAAACAGGTACATTCGTCCAGGATGATCTTCCATACTTGTGATTGATCCACACTCACATCGACACCTAACGGCAGCAGAAGGTGAACAAGATCGATTCGGATGTTGAAATGAATACTGGCGAAGGTCCTGGCCCGTCCAGCTCGAATTCGAAGCCCGAGCATGCGACTGAACCACCGAAAATATCGGTCTCGAAAGGGAAGGAATTGGCTACGGATCCCGTGCGTGTTAACTTTGCGCGGCCGTCAGCGTCTGTTGACACAATACAGATGGAGTCGGAGTTATCTTCAGTCATAGACGATCCACCGAAGAAGCGACAGAAGAAGCAGGAAAAAGTATGCTTTATGTCCCGTGTCTTATCCACCAAATGTTAACCGTAGCAGGAGTCGGTGAAACCCCAGAAAGACGAGAAGACAAAACGAGGAAAGAAGAAGGAAGTTTTGTCCAAAGACGAGGAAACGGTAAACAAACTCAAGGTAAAGCATCAGTATACCAAGTGTTTTGGGTTAACAGAATTTCTTCTAGGGTATCGTAGTTGCTTGCGGTGTACGCAAGGTCTGGAAGAAGGAATTTGAAGGGCTAGACAAGCCCTCGCAGCAAATCAAACGACTTCATTCGATCCTTGGTGAGTTCGGGATGACGCCGCGGTATAGTCTGGAGAAGGCGAAAGCCATCAGAGAACGGAGGGAACTGGCCCAAGAACTCAGTGGGTACCCCTTTAACTACTTGGTTTCGCGATTCAACTCTTTTATTGTATTCAGAGGACGTACAAGAGTTCGAGAAGAAGACAAAAAGACGTGGAAAGGGGCTCCGCAGCTCATCCGAGACAGAAAAGTCTTTGGATGAAGGCGACAGCGATGCGGATGTGCCCGCGCAAAAAAAGGTGAGTGGGTGGCATCCTGTTAGATTAAACGATGAGTCAATGCCGGTTTTTTTTCCAGAAAAATGCACGGGCAAGCATCATGGCCTTCTTGCAGGATCAAAGCGAGGAAGAATGATGTTTGGATGGGAAGCGAAATATGATATGCTACTACAGTAGGATGTACATATTTTCGCGTTCTGACAGTCCAACTATTAAAACCAAAAGAAGTCAATATGTGTGGGTTTCGTTACCTTTCGTTAACTTTCATTCATTCATGCCTACGAAGCAATTACAGCTGTTTTCATTTCTCCGTGGAAAGCAAAATTCGAAAAGTCGCGCCTCGGAGACAGCCGGGCAAGGACCCCGGGTGCAGTTGAGTGGGCTGCACCTGAGTAAGCGTAGTTCATTTTCCACCACGTCGCCACTTGCAGTCACCACCATTGATGCCCTGCTCTGTACCTCTCGTGTCAAGGCTCAAGTACCACTTTTATACCAAGATGACTACAGTGTCAATGATATCTGTTGCACATTAGGCATCAAGAAGTCGCTTGCGTACAAAATACTCTCTTTTCATACAAAATATGGCACTGTCACTGACCCATGCAAATACTCTTGCTTGCTTGGGCGCCGTCGAGTTCTCAGCTCAGCAGACATTAGTTTTATTTCTGCCATTGTTCAACATCGCAGTACCATCTACCTTGACGAGATCCAGCATGAAATTTGGGTGAAGTGCCAAAAGTTTGTTACACTTCCAACCCTTCTGCGGACTCTCCAACGTCTTTGTATCACCCAGAAGGTCATCTCTGCCCCAGCTGAAGAGCGAAATGAAGAGATACGGGCAATCTACATGAATAGCATCGCGGCAGACGTACCAGACCCAAATATGCTCATTTTCATTGATGAGGCTGCCAAAGATAAACAGACATCTGCCTGTCTACATGGGCGTAGTGTTGTTCAGGGCTGGCTCCAAAGCCAGAGCCGAGCCTGGCTGGGCTCTTAGGGGCCAGGCCAAGCTGGGCCCCTGAGGGTGGCCTGTGGAAGCTTATGGCTTGGCCTGGGTTTCTGTGCGGCCGGGCCGAGCTTCCTAAGCCGAGGCTTCGGTGGCGCTAAGGGGCTTGGTGGCTTGATGCCTCGGGTATCGCCGGTACCTGTAATAGTCTATTTCCACCAATGAAAATTTTCTCTCCTCAACTTCTTCAGGTAATGTCTGACATAGCCGACGTCGGAGATGAACTGGCATGCCGCAGGCGTGTGCCTGCCCCCTCAGCCCGAATTATGTCCACCGAGAATGCAGCTGAGCTGGAGCTGAGTTCACACAGGCAGGCACAAGCAGCTACACGGACGACACACGGCCTGACTGTTACAGGGGAACTGAAATGGCCTGAGCTGGGGGCGATGTCTAGGCAGCACAAAACACAACAAAAAGATAAAGATCAACTAGCTCTGCTAGAGATCAAGGGGAAGGGATACTAAGCACTTTGCTTAGGAGGTTCTC